>JADWQK010000762.1:26570-294627 GCA_017933935.1 Sesamia nonagrioides | reverse complement strand
ATTCTTTTTTTTTATGCGGATTGGGTATGGCACAACAACATTTGGTGCATCGTACCCGCCACTCTTCGCAACACAACTGCTCAGACCCGTCCTCCGTACGGCTTCACTAGACATCATGCCGGAACACGACGAATCGCTTGGCGGCAAGACTTTGACATTACATTATATAAATAGAAATATTTTCTTCTTTGTTACCAGGACAATGAGGCTCTGATCCATCGGCTAGTAAACTGGGCGACCAACTCACCAGAACCGCTGCAGTGCTACGCGACGGGATTGTTAGCAGCTGCCATGGAGGTGCAGGAGATAGCGACCAACTTTAGGTATGATTGTACAAATTCAAAACTCATTTATTCAAAATAGGTTGAGAATCAGCACTTTTTGAACGTCAATATTACATAAGACAAATCCCCCAAAACGCCCACCCATCGACACTTCCTAGTGCTTTCGCTGGGAAGAAGAAGTGGCGGAACAAACTCCCCAGCAGCACAGCAGGCCTAGTATAAGTTTTCATTACGACTCGATCGTCGATATCGAGCGCGTTTGACTCATCGATTGGTCCGCTTCAAGGTTGTAAGGACTCTCAACCAATGAGAGCGCCAAACACGCTCGATATCGACGATCGAGTCTCGTAATGAAAACTCATACTAAGCATACAGCCGTTTATTAAAAAAAAAAAAAAAAATGACTTTATACAATACTACATTCTGTAGGTACAGTATTGAACACAAGAAAAAACAACAACATTGAAATTATTTACCATATGCCAGCTAGCCACGCCAAAATACCAACAAAGCAAAAATAAAATATCATTAAAATGGAAATGTAAATCAGTAAAAACTTGTTACCTACATAAAAGCCCCAAGTATATAGGGCGTGACAGCTCATATATTTATGCATTGTAAAAAAGCAAGTTATATGAACTTGTTATACCTATAACGAGTCATAATTCTAAGAAAAGTATTGTAATGTGGATTGTTTAAGTTTAGTTGGTTCTGAAAGGTGATTCGATGGTATAGACTAAAATAACGGCTCGATGAAGGGTTCTCTAATATTGTTTTTGTCTATAAATACGGAAACCCGCACTAGGTGGGGGCCAGTCTTCATCGAGCCGTCGGACCGAGTACACTACCACTTAAGTATCCTTAATATTTGATATAGGCACATAATTCTTATGTGCTTGGTCTTATGTAATTTATATTGCTGATAAATCTAAATATATCCAGTGTGTAAGTAAACATATACATAACGTTTCTCCTATAACGTTTGCTTTAATATTATTTAATTACCCATACTCTGCTATCTTACCAAACTCATATAATGAGTCAGTAAGCTAATTCTGGCGAAGGAACACAAACATTGTCTTGAGTTAATCAGAGCGACCAGCTATTCTTATCATTTAAAGAGTTATTTACAGAATAATATGCCTTTGAAGAAAGCTTGGATTTGATTTGTGCTTTAAATGCATTGTAAGGCAAGTCTAGCAAAGCACATGGTATCTTGTTATAAAAAATTATACCAAGCCCAACAAAAGAGTTATTAACCTTTTGAAGTTTGTGAAAATTACATACGACAATCCTCCCAAAACGCTCGCACTTCGTTACTTCCTAGTGCTTTCGCTGGGAAGAAGAAGTGGCTGAACAAACTCCCCAGCAGCACAGCTGTCTGTTCATTAAAAAATACACATGACTTTAGGTTTCCATCAAAATATGATCCTTGTAAGGAAGTTTGAAGACCGTTGCCGAAAACCGTTTTCGGTTTTGGTCAGATACTGTAGGATACTTTTTATCCCTTATATTTTCGCGAGATCGATACTTACATGGGTGGAACCGCGCGGCGCATGTAGTCTTATCATCATCATCATCCCAGCGTTAATCCCAGTCGCATCCGAAGCCTTTTTGCCAACCCGTATTGAGCAAGCGTGGTGATTACGCTCAATCCTGTGTATGAGAGGAGACCTGTGCCCAACAGTGGGACGATAAAAGGTTGATGAAGGAAGTTTGAATACCGTTGCCAAAATTCGGTTTCGGTCAGACACTGTAGGATACTTTTTATCCCATATATTCTCGCGGGATCGATACTTACATGGGTGGAACCGCGCGGCGCATCTAGTCTAATACGAGTCGTTTGTTTCAGGGATTTGAATGCAATGCTAGTACCATTGATGTTAAGGAGGCTACACGTCTTAAGAGAGGACAAAGTAAGTAAGATAACATCAGGCCTATGTCTGCCCCCTGAAATCTCGTAGAACATGTATGAACTAAAATCCCCTAATTACTAAACAAAGTAAATATTTGACTCATCCCCCATATACCTCACTGAAAAGAACATTCATTGAAACATTTTCATTAGGTATTATTTTATTTTTTTATTGTATTATATCTTCGTATATAATATGAAAATAAAAACAAATGTACAACTATAATTCTTTGTTAAGTATCAAATACACCAAATCTAGATTAGAAATAGATGTATTAGAAATGTATTATAGAAAACAATATTGCAACTTTGCAACTGAACATTTTATTAATATTCAAAATTTAGTATACCCGCAGCGCATGCGGAACGATCAGCCGTCGGTTGTAAACTTCCGTTTAAATCTCCGCTATAAAAGTTGCGGAAACAAGCAAAAACGGATGTTGAAAATCGACCGGAACTTCCGCACTTGCGGAAACAGAGATCCGTTGCATCACTACTTTTTTTTTTTTTTGTTATTGTTGCACTAGTTAAGGCTTTGTGCCAATTTCAAGTAAAATAAAAATTTTCAAAAGTTGTTCTTTCTTTCTCTTATGGCTTCGCACGGTTTGTGCATTTAGCCAATGTCACATAATGAATGTCGAAAAAGACGGCCGCGCGAACCGAACACTAGGAGGAAGATTTGGTACAAAGCCATGATGTGGCCACTATGCTACAATATTTCACTGTTCTTTATGAATTATTCACTGAATGCACTGTTTACTACATAAATCACGCGTTTTTATTTAGTAAACGACACTATAAATAATTTAAAAGTCCAATGAAAAATCAGAGTGACACTCAGCTTCCTGCCAAAAAAAAAACCTACTTATAATGTTTTCAATTTCGTGGACAAAAGCCTATTTGAGAAAGGGAGCGAGATGTAGACCACCTACCACTTGGGCCCAAAGTGGCATTCTTGCATAACACATTACTACTATTTTTTTTTTTTTGGGTGGATGGGGAATCATCAAAAGACCCCTCCCGCTCCGGGCAGAGCGGAAGACTGTCAGACTTTTACTGACTAAAACCCACCCGTGTTCCTTCACTTGCCTGGGCGCTAGGGCCAAAGCTTTTCTTTCAACCAACCCGCAGACACTTTAGCAATAAAAATAAATAAATAAATATATACGGACAAATCACACAGATTGAGCTATCCCCAAAGTAAGTAGCGAGACTTGTGTTATGGGATACTAACTCAACGATACTATATTTATAATAGATACATATATAGATAAACATCCAAGACCTAGGCCAATCAGAAAAAGATCGTTTTCCATCATGACCTGGCCGGGGATCGAACCCGGGGCCTCCACGTCGCAGGCAGGCGTGTTGAACGCTGCGCCACGGAGGACGACATATAAAAACCTTAGTAATTCTGAAGCATTTTACTAATCCATTGCTCCATATGTTAATAACGTAATAAATGTTGTTGAACTGTCAAAATGAAACCCATTGCTACAGATAGTGTGTTATGTAATAGCTTTAGTATGTCTGTAATGTATTTATGTATTCTCCAGAACAACCAAAATGCTGTAACACCACCCAATCAGACGCGCCATTTTGCGCGCTTCGACAAAAAGAGAAATAATGATATCAAATGCAATGGACCCAGTAAAGAGAAAAAAGGTATGTATATAGTGTAATACATAACAACATACATAATCATCCTATACAGGATGTATCTGCCATCGTAACGCAAACTTCGCGAAAAGGCTACACCGCATGCCACTAATAAAATTATGATAGTCATTTATGTCGTTAATGAGCGGTTACAGAAATCAGTGTTTAAAAAAAGTGTCGGCCTGGCCTTAGAACGCTGCAAGCGTGCCGCCGCGCGTGTTTGCAGGTATGACGTTGACCTACCTAAAATACAATGACCAACTTGGACAACCAATATCCTAGAGCACAGGCGTAAAGTAGCCAAACTTTCGGTATTCTATAGGATGCAATTTGGAGAGCGCACGCTCTCCAAATTGCATCCACGCGCGGGAATTGCATGATTTAATTTCTCCATCATCGGACAACCCGTCGTATGGCGATCAGAGAGAGCCTATTCACTCTAGCCTTGCAGACACTCAAATTGTAGTCAGACGGAAACACCGCCGCCGAATTGTTCCAATCCCTCAATGTACGCCGTATAAAAAACGAGGCGAAACGCTTCGTCCGGATTTAGTGGTGTCAACCATGGAGCAAATATAGAGAGGAGGTGTTGTAATTAGATTTCTTCAAGAAACAACGCGTGACAATTTGCGGGATGAGGGGTGCAAAAAGTGGGCGGGATTTTGTTAGATCCTGCCCCCTTTTTTGTTTTCCATCTATCGGTCAAAAGCAAAACTGCTTGCTTCTTTTTGAATTTGATGTTACTACGTAGTTTTACTACCTCACACTAGATGTCATAACATCTACTACTACAGGGACGTACTCAGAATTTTGGTACCATTACCTATTATGTAAACAAGTAATACTTTCCTTAATCAAAAGTAGCATGATGCGAATGAAGCTGTGTGTGTGTGTGTGTATGGTCAAGTAATGTTAATTTCAGAGGCCGAACAAATAATAAACAAATTATATCGAACTAAATTTTATTGACAAACACTATTATGTAGGAATATACTACAGATGGCGCGTGCAGTGCTATTTACACGGAACGCCATGTACCGAAAACATGGAATCCTCACCCCCCAACTGTGACGGAACCTATCTCATATAAATATGTAGGTAGATAGTTGAGGATATACAACTATAAATTCCATTTAGGTACACGGGCCTGTGAGCGTCTAAATTTTATACCAGTACTTATTTGATTTACCTAAAGCAAAATGTTTAAATCAAATCAAATAGTTTATTTGTGATACACAGGTACATATCATAGGTCTTACAAATACAAATGTTGTGTTGTGTATAGATTCATAACGTTTATTTTTAACTAGTTATAAGAATGCACATTATTGAGTAATGCAGTAACTTGATCGTTAAATGTATTTAGTTTTATGAATGATATTAAAGGACTAAGTTAGATTATGGTTTGATTAGACTCAGGTTATTGATATTGTTGCGGAGATTTAACTTATGTATAACAATGTTTTTTCAATTTTACTTATTTTTATCAATGTTTTCTGTTCTTTTAAGTTTTCGTACTAGACACTTACGCAGGCTCTCGCTACAAAAAACAATAATTACGAAGTTGTTCTATTTCTTGCTTTAACTTTTTCTTTCTAGGCCAATCATGAAGTATCAAAAGTTCATATAAATCACTTGTAATTTTCTTTTAAGCTATAACATAAAGAATAAAACAAAAGAATATTAAATTAATTCATTCTCCCAAAATAATTGAAACTGGTAAATACAAACAACATTGAAACGAACCGATATATCTAGTTTTATACAAGATAATGTTCCCTTCTTTAATTTTCGAAGTCCTTTTTTGTCACTAAGAAGTCTTCATCATTAAAATGGCAAGAACAAATCTTTGTATATTTTGTCGGAGTCCAGTCTTATCTATTAATTTTAGTGATTCGCTGCTGTTTAAGTATCTCTTCGAATAGAAATCTAAAACATACATAATTTAAACAAAAACTTTTATGATGGTTGTCTCACGAAGTGGAAGTACTTTCGATAATGTAGATTAAATAGAGAATAGTGTATTTAATTTAAAGGAGGTTTATTTTCATTTCCTGAGTATTAAATATTTTATTAAAAGTACATTCCATAGCCGTGGAACACTCTGTAAAATATTTGGATTCTAATTACGACCCTGTCATTTTGTTAAATTCAAGGGATGACGATAGATGGCGGGCATGTTTAAAAATGTTTATAAAAACTGTAATAAATATATTTTAGCGGCTAAAAAGTCTTTAGGTATGTCAGTAGAACAAATTTTAGTACGTATGATTATTAAAGTATATTAATACTGCTCTAATTACCTATTTATTTTAATTTCTATGACATAAAGTGTCGCCATCTATTGTCAAGTAGAATAAGTATAATTGAACACGCCCACAAGATAAGAGATTTTTCTAGAACTATTCTTTTAAATTATGAATAAAATTACTTACACGTGAAATGTGATGCCTTTCGTAGCACCAGAACGTCTGTCCGAGCAATTTTTACAAGATAAAACACAACATTTCATCCTTTTTTACTTAATAATATGAAAATAACACGAAAAACCTCCGTTGTGCACAGAACGAACGACTACAGTACACTGAATAAAGGCCACGCCCACTATGATGACGTCAGGGCCTATTGAGAATCACAGTGCACAGTTACTTAGGCCGCCTCCTCTCTATATTTGCTCCATGGTGTCAACAATGTAAAGGTACGTCGCCGTACGACGGGTCGTCCCATGATGAAACGGAGATGGGGGAATTAAGTCATGCAATTCCCTCGCACATTCTCCAAAATGCATCCTATAGAACACCGATAGGCTGGCGACTCTTCACCTGTGCTCCAGGCTTTGGAGACCGTTTTGAACTAAATCTGGGTCACCAATTAGCCACTTCTTGGGTGTGAATACGGGTATTTATTATTGTCCATACGGCCCTTTTAATATTTTTCAAAATTTTACGCCTAAATGCGTCGATCACTTATACACTGGATTCACAATCAGCGTAAAAAAAATGGTTGAACTGAACAAGCGCACAACGCAGCACTTGGGTGCTTCTTTAATTTAGTACTTACTTTATAATTCAGACTTTAATGCATGCGTGTAAGGTTGAATTTGGTTTAATGTACCACGGACTCGGTCGTAAAAAATAATGGCTTTTTGTACTGCTTTGTAATAAGAACTTTATACACTGCACTTAAGGCTGATTTTAAATTAATGTATATTTATTTTGACTACTTTAGATTGCTTAATACTTGTCGCCATTGTTGATAAGAGTTTTGTTCGAGACTGTGAAGTGACCGATGCCTAAATGTAAATATCAGTATCACAATATTCAGTATCCATTACACCTTTAGAAACGGCTAATAAAATGGACTGACCTTGTGGAACACCAATGTATTACTATTAGCTTACTGATGAGCACTTCTTGCTTCTTCTCTTCTTGCAGATCGTGTCAAGGACGAAGGGGGAGGGGGTGACATGTTGGTGGATGAAGCTACACCCCCTCACGCCAGTAAAGACCCCGAGACGCCTGTCAAACATTATAATAGTAAGTTATTCATATTCAATAAAGTACTATATTATACAATATGTAAAGAAAACAATGTCTGATAAGTTGACTTTACGAGTGTTATAGTGGACGATTAAATTATTGCTCATTGCTCATTGTGTGCCGGATTTTCGTAAAGTTTTTGTTTGATATAATATCTTAAAATATGACAAAATAATCCCTGAAGAAAAAATTGATCATTTTAAGTAATTTAATAGACTTCTGCTAAAAAATAAGAAGATAATAACGAGGATTTTATGAGCGCTCGGCGCGGCTTGATACCGATCGCGCGCTCGGACGTACAACGCATTACTAGCTGTCACATCGGGACGTTCAAGTGGATAGTAGCACTACTAATGAATTTTGAAATAAGCCCTTTTTCCCGCGAATTAATTCCAACTTCCCCGAAATTTAAAAAAAGTGACAACACCATTTTGACGGTATTATTATAAGAGATGTGACCACGTGCCGCGTGCCCTGCCCCTCGTCGCCCGCGCATGTTTTGCCTACCGTACGTGGGTTAACCCTTTATGGCGCTCTTCTGACCGCCCCTAGCCCTGACTTACACACCCCCAAGCTTGGTGGGGGGCCATGCTTTGACGTGTGGCCTTCGTATGTTGTTTTTATTTGACCGCCCCTAGCCCTGACTTACCCCTCCCCCCCAGGCTTGGTGGGGGGCCCATGCTTTGACGTGTGGCCTTCGTGTGTTGTTTTTATCTGACCGCCTCTAGCCCTGACTTACCCCCACGGCTTGGTGGTGGGCCCATGCTTTGACGTGTGCCCTTCGTGTGTTGTTTTTATCTGACCGCCCCTAGCCCTGACTTACCCCCCCCAAGCTTGGTGGAGGGTCCATGCTTTCGTGTGTTGTTCTTGAATTTTACCACCTGTATCCTTTCAGGTCCAGCGAACGCGTGCTCCCCTCCCTCCCAGTGGGGGATGATGTCTCCCCCGCCGCGCCCCCCGCCTCTGCATCATCACGAGACTTCCTCCAACTCCAGCTGGGCGGAGATGGAGACTTATGTTATAGGTAAGATACTTTTTGAGGGGCCTCCAAATTTTTAGCATTTGGGTTAGTTCTATATACCTATGAATCAATTGAAGAGATTAAATGGCAGGTGGTTTAATTGAAATATATATATATATATATATATATATATATATGTATATATATACAATATGTAAAGAAAACCCTGTCCGACCCATAAGGATAATAAAGGTTAGGTAAACACATGACCAAATAGAATATAAAATTTTACATAATCATCATAGTAACAATACTAATGAATTTTGAAATAATCTTTTTTTTTTCCGCGAATTAATTCAACTTCCCCAAAACTGGTAATCTTTTAATAAGGGACAACACCATTTTTGACGGCAAAAACAATGCGGCAAAAGCAATGCAATGACGGGAATAGCAATGCGACCGCGTACCGCGTGCCCTGCCCCCTTTCGCCCGCGCGTGTATTGCCTACCGCACATGTATTAATTTAGCTCTTTCGCGTAATAATACTTTTTTTTTAAGTTTAGCCCGGCTTTGTAGGCATTAGTAGAATCAGTTATCGATACCTAACAATACCTTCACGGATCGGACAGGGTTTTCTTTACATGTTATATACCAATGAATCAATTGAACGGATGACAAGTGCTTTAGTTGTTTGAAATGAATTGCACACACCTTGGCTGTGAGTTTGAATTGTGGTTTAATGGCATGAGGAACAGAGTAAAGTTCACTCATCCTCCATAGAAAAGGGAAGATCCCCCGTCCAGGCTAGGATTGTGTCTAGTGGGAAATAGGGGTGTGTCCTGGGTTAAAAAAAAATGATTCTATTTAGTCCGTTATTCAGATTATAAAAAAATATTGGATACGTATATTTTGTTTTATCAAATCAATAAAAATTTACAAATATAAAAAGCATCAAAGAACAGGAGTGGGGGCTGGTGACGTCACTCGTTGCCAAAAAGTGTAGCGAGGAGTGACGTCACACGAGTTTTTTTTTTTTTGGAAATCTGACTGACGGTCTGATTAGTTTTTTTTTAGTCAACTACCCTATTATCCGACAGTTAATGTCGGGAAGTTGTATGCTAGTTGCGCGGTAAACTTTGCTTGCGCGATTCAGGATTCGCGTGACGCCAGTATGTTCGCAGGTGGTGTTGAAGATACCGCTAGTATTTCTTTATGAAATGAAGTAATATATTTACCTGTATTTGTCCACAGGCAACATTCAAATCCACCCACCAACAGACGCTACGAAACAAATGTTAATACTACGGTACTTGACGCCAATGGGAGAGTACCAGGAGGTGAGTTACTTTGTTATAAAAAACTTGCGTCCGTCCGCGACTTCGTTCGCGTGTAGTTAGTTATTATGCTCGGATCCTATTGATCGCAGCGTAATGTTATATAGCCTAAATCCTTCCTGGCTTAATGGGCTATCAAACGCAAAAAGAATATTTTCAAATCAGACCAGTAATTAGTTCCTGAGATTAGCGCGTTCAAACAAACAAACTTCAGCTTTATATATTAGTATAGATTGGTTGTCGGTTCACTGACGATACTTGAACGTGACAGCGTCGTTAGAAAATACTGAGGAATGGTTGCATTTTTCAAATGAAAATTATAGTTTTATTTGTTTGATAGATATAGGTATTTAATATCGAAAGAATCATTACCTTTATCGTCGCAATTATCGTTGCTATAAACAATTGACACCTCATTCAATTTTCACTGCACTTCATACTTGACGAAAACATGTAAACGTATTATTGTATAGCAGCTGTCCACGCGAACGCATCGCTCACTCAAGTAGGAGAGAGACGGATGTCGAACACTGCCGAACACGGAGGCCGATTGTGTCTATTTGTCACTCGTTCCGCGCTCTCGCTTGCACTTCAAGCTTTAAATGGAATGCCTCAGATCGAGGTGGAAAGCTAGTAATTTATACAAAGTAAAGCCCTAAATGGGGTTCGAAGCTAGGATCTAGAACAGGCTACGGCTGCCCTGCTGCATATTTATTAAATGTTTCTGTCCCCAGTTCCTATCCCACGTGTTCGAACAGAACGCACTGGGTCTGATCCTCGGCTACCTGAACGTGCGCGAGTCTCGAGACTCTCGCCTCGCCTTCGAAGCCCTCAAGTATCTGGCAGCGCTGCTGTGTCACAAGAAGTTTTCCATCGATTTCATTAACATGGGCGGGCTGCAGGTTAGTATCGTAGACAGAAAAAAAAAAAATAGTTGTGATTCGTACAGGAATATAATTTCATTTCATTTCGTTTAGTTATGCTCCGCTCCTATTAGTCGCAGCGTGATGTTATACAGTATGTTAAATAACAGAGGGCGTTCCCTTAAACTCGTTAATATATATCATTAATATATTAAAATAAAAATATCAGCATAGAAAAATAAGCATAAAATAATCCGAATAAAAAGAAATTATAATTGAAAATAAATTTGAAACCTCCTGGGGCCTTACCATGAGCTCTTATAGCAGGGCAGAAACAGTCCTAATTTAGTTTTCCGTACCATGACGTCTTATTAGCAGGCCTGCAACAGTCCTGTTGCGTTGACGTTTACAAAAACTGTTCACCTTCTTTTTTGTATAGGATTTCATACCATGACCTACTATTTGACAGCAACAAAACGAATATTGCACGGTTGTAATGTCATCTTGAATAAGTTACTATTATAGATGCTTAATCAACATTGTTTTGATATAGAGTGTCCATAGAAAACTTATTTTTGTTTCTGTGTAATTATATTCAAAATTACAAATTACTCATGCAAGGATTATATGAAATAAAAACCTTATTCGTTCGTTTTAAACCACATATAATTGTAGTTAACGAGTACCGGGAGGATTTTTCAAGAATGTCAAGAAATACCCGCGTCATTGCAAACAACTAAGATATCAGACAACAATTCCTATCTCAAAGGAAATCACAACAGACGCAGAATACGGGAAATGCCTATACAAAACCTAGAAAAAACCATCCCAGAAATCTTGGATGAGTATGCGGCACTGCATCGTGAAAACAACAGTAGATATAAATTAATTAAACCTTGGTACTCTGGGATATCCTCGATTGGGATACATAATGAGGACTTGGGTGTCTTGCTTGAGGACCTCCATAATTTTACAACCACCGAAATGAATGGGAACCTGGGAAATAAAACATCTATTCTGTTATGCCTATAAGAAAGTAAATAAGCCTTTTGAAATGAATATTTTTTTATTTTAACCTTAATATCCTCATGTTAAATAAGTACCTTATTTCTATAGCAATCTAATATACCTACTCAAACAAGGATTCAATGGGAAATATTTTAGAAATCAAACCCATAAGTTGCTTCTAGCAGCCTTTTATGTAATACATTGCTCTGGGTATTTATAATTGCGGAAAAACTATACTATAAGGACATTGTAGTGGTATGGCAAAAAATACTTCCTTTGGGTGCAGGCTTAACAACTTTGCCAGCAGAATGTAAGAGGTTTTTTGTATGGTGCTCTCTCACAATCCTCCAAAAATTGTGATACCTATCATATTGTTATACTCTTTGTATCTATCTATTAATTAAACGCATATTTAATTGTTCCAAGTTTCTTCTTCAGCCTATAGATGTCAACTGCTGGACAAAGGCCTCCCCAAAGCTTTCCGCAATGACCAGTCTTGTGCTGCCTGCATCCATAGGCTTCCCGCGACCTTCATCAGGTCATCGGTCCACCTTGTTGGGGGCCCCCTACACTGCGTCTTCCAGTACGTGGCCGCCACTCCAGAACCTTACTGACCCATCGGCCATCAGTTCTATGAGCAATGTGCCCTGCCCACTGTTTAGCGACTCGCAGAGCTATGTCGGTGACTTTGGTTCTTCTGCAGATCTCCTAATTTCTGATTTGATCATATTTGTGTGTTCCATGTTTAGATTGTAGAAATATTATAATAAGGAACCTAAAAAATCCTGAGCAGTGTGTAGTTTGAACCCACTTTTATAATTCAGTAAAATAGTTCACTGTTCAGAAAAAAATTGTAGAAATATAGACTGTTTATAACGGTTCAAGAAATTAAAAATCAGATATTAGCAAAATATTTTATTACTATGAGTACTACATCAATTTGGTATCAGATAAAAACATACATAACACACTCAATATTAGGTACAGTACATGAGCACAACAGCTAACAATGTCTTCGCACATTGCATTGAACTCTTACTAAAACATTTAACACAGCATCCTTCTGGAGTAAATGCTGTACCATCTTGAAAATACCATATTCATAAAAATCATTCAGAAAAACCAAAATATCAATCCTATGCAATAAAAAAAAGATATTTATTCATTCACTGAAACTATCATTACAGGCATTACCTTAAATGTGACTGTTCAAACATTTGAACACATTTTATACCTTAATACTATTTATCGAAATATAAACATGCACAAACACTTCTAAACTTCTTTAATATCCATAATTAGTAACAAAAAATTTTATTATGTGTAAAACGTAGAATAAACAGCAGTACTTTGGTCAATTAACTCCTGCCACATGTAAACGTATCTCATTAATGGTGTGCACAGGTCTGGTTAGGGGTGGCTTTGCTAGCAGATTAGTTCTGGCTGTAGGCACCAGTTACAGCGGCGGACAAAGTCTCCTCCACAGGTAGCAGACTAGCAGTGCGGCACAAGCAGACTCAAGCGCTGCAATAGGGAGTATTGCAGCGCTTGAGTCTGCTTGTCTCCACTCCACGAAGCACCTTCCCCAAGTAGACAACCAGAGTAGGGTAGATCAATGAGTAAAACGAATATGCCCCGTAAAACTTCAGGTACAAATACTAAGAGTAAAATAATAATATGTACAAATGAAAATATTTTAAGAAAATAGGTAATATAATTTTGTTATAGTTTTGTTGTCATTTGACACTTGCATTTTGACATTGAGAATGTCAGATAGTGCTGCTGCTTGATGTTTATAACTCTGTATCGTTAATCTAATTAAGTTTTGATTCGATATCTCATCGATGTGCCTGGTGGTTTAAATTAGTGCGACGCAATTAAATAAATATCATCAATACACACTACATAACTGTCGTTCTTAATTCTATAATTAAATACGTTGGTAGATTATAAACCAGAGGATCGATATTATATATTTATTAAGATACAATACACGAAATTTTGATGTATATGTTTATGTTTTCTGGTTTTATACAGTTATTTCACTTAAATGCTACGCGATGTTGATATTAACCGTCATAATTATTACTTTAATGAAAATTATACAGTTCAGTGAGTTAGTTCTGTCTGTTCTACACGTAGTCAACTGACAGAAATAAATTTTTCATTAAAATCGATAATCTAACGTCATTGATTATCAGATGCACAATAGAATGTGAGTAGGAGAATACGATCTTTACAAAGACGAATAAATTGAATGTCACTGAGTATGGAACTTGCTATGAAACTTTCTTTTAAGTTATTTTATTCATAATTGAGATAATCGAATGCTGGTAATGTCTAAGTTACAACACTACTGTCGAACTAACGAGAAATCGAAAACTGTAATCCGTTTCACGTGATTTTTACCTACCCATTTCACAGGAGAGTAAATAAACTAAAAAATTGGGTTTAAACGCACTGCACCGTCAGCGATAAATTATTTTATTTTTAAAAGTAGATTTACTTACTACCTTTAACTGTAATTTGGTAAATAATATATATTTTTTTTTTAATATAAAATCGTTTATAACGTTTCAATACAATAATTTATTACATTGACAATACGACGACGACGATATTGGGAATTGAATAATTATCAACACACTTTCTTTTTATACTGAATCTTGATCATGGTTAGACTTTATGTAAAAAAACGAACAATAAGTACACCATATTTTCCCTTTGACCCCTTTTCTACATACTATATAAAATTTCCTATATAAAATTGATAATACCAACACAAAGACGCACAGTCAATTTCTTTATCCGATTTTAAACTTTACATATAAAGCATTAAGGCTCAAGGTTGATTGGGAATATCTGACAGTTTCGGGTAGCTTGACCTGCTGTCGTCCGTACATGTATCAAAAATAAATTCAGCACATTAATCATAATTATTCTCCTCAGCGACATTCCAACTAAAAATCTAAGCAAACAAGACATTGTGCAGAGTTTATATTGAATAAAAAATATAAATATTGGATAAATAAATAAAGATTTAAAAATTTAATTATGTCGCATGAGCCATGACTTATGTACACACGTTCAAAATCACGTCGAATCTTTCAAAGTTATAAAGTTGCTTTTATAGAAAAATTTACCTTTGTAGTGTTTTTAGATAATTAATCTAGGTAACTAGTCACACATAATCATAATTAAAATATGTATATACCCAAGAATCTCGTGTATCTATTATTTAAAAAAAACCGGTAATGTGAAAATGTAGGTTTTTGAACGATGCGTATTAAAAAGCCATTGGCATTACAGCAGGCCACAGACAAGCATGACGATACAACATTGGTGAACTTCGTTCAATAATCGTTCAATTTTAATACTCTCATAGTACGATTATTAGCAGCGCTAAATTAGGCCTAAATCAAAACTGACTGGAAACTGAACGTTTTGCTAAGAGGTCATGGTAAGCCCCCTGTTGTAAATCAAAATAGTAGCGCGGAATAGTATCTACCCAACACACATCAACCAACCAAGTTGTTGGAGCCCTCAAAAGTCCAACAATTGGTCTAACTGCAATGCTTCGATGTCGCCTTAGGGTTGTGGAGGTCAGACGGCAGTCGCTTCACGGAAAATGTCGAAGTTTAGCCATATCAGCAGTTGGACTGGTAAAGCGGACCCCAGACTCCAAAGCTGAAAAGGCTTCGGATGCGACTGGGATTAACGCTGGGATGATGATGATGATGAAAGTCTTGCACGTGGACTGTGACTGTGAAAGTGGCGCGCTCTCTACACCGACCAATCAATCGCGCCACCGCGTGGATTTGTGCAGCACAACAAACTGTTTTCCTATTGGTTACCCGACTATTGTTTAGATTAAGTAAAGTTTATTTAAAGTCAGTGCATAGCTTGTGAGAGAGTGGAGTACTGCAGCCACATTTGGGCTGATGCTGCCAAGTGTCACCTGGCCACTTTGGATTCAGTGGAGAGACGTGCAAAGAGGCTGATTGGTGACCCTGATCTAACTCGAGTTGGTCTCCAAAGCCTAGAGCACAGGCGTAGAGTAGCCAACCTTTCGGTGTTCTATAGGATGCATTTCGGGGAGTGTGCGAGGGAATTGCATGATTTAATTCCCCATCTCCGTTCCACCAGCGGACGACCCGTCGTACGGCTGGTTTCCACCCTTACGTTGTTAACACCACTACGATCCGGACGAAGCGTTTCGCCTCCTCCTTTATACCGCGTACATCGAGGGACTGGAACAATTTGCCAGCAGCGGTATTTCCGTCGGACTACAATTTGAGTGTCTTCAAGGCTAGAGTGAATAGGCTCTTAATAAACCAGTGCGCTTTACCATCAACGATTGCGTCACTGCTTACCATCAGGCAGGATTGCGGCCAAGCGCTAGTTTATAATACATAAGAAAAAAAGAAAATCCTGTACACAATCTGATACAGACTCTTGTGCATATTAATCTATACATCACATTTTTATACACGTTATACACATTTTACTCTTTTACATACGTACAATACACAACATTCAATTCATCTGAGTTTTAATAACGTCGCACGCCCTACGCGCTACAAAGTCATCTACGCTGGCGTCCGCAAACATACCGGATGCACTGCAATATCGAGGGAGCCGACAGGGCCCTGAACACGTTATTAAACACGTTAACAAGTTATTTAACTTTATTATTCGTAAAGTATATTATAATATTTTAGATTTCCTTAATGAGAAAGATTTTAATGTTCCGATTGCATACAAAGGGAAGAACCACAATACATATTCCTAATAAAATGTAATTCTTTATTCTTATTTTTATACTCAACAATTTTTATGTACGTTTGTAACGCTCAATTATAATATATTGCATGCCGATTGGTAAAATATGGCTGATCTTACTACCTTTATTTATGTAACAACTTTATTGTACCCATATTTGCAAAATAAATTGTCTTTGTCTTTATTATATTGGACGTGCAAGGTATTGCAGGCTTTCTGGGTAAAGTTCGCCCACAAGTTGATCGTGCAGAACGTCTGGCAGAATGCCTTGAACATAGTTATTTTTACAGAACCACTACACTATCACACTGCAATAACCTAAACTAAGTTAAACTCGATTAAAACTAAAAACAAGTTATACAACGTATATGCGGAACTCGAAATATGTATCCAGTATTTTTGTGTAATGAATTTATGTATACATGTTTTCATGAAAAATCACAAAGTTATGAGCTTATGTTACTTGTGTGGCTACCATGAGTTTTCATTACGAAGACTCGATCATCGATATCGAGCGCGTTTGACTCGTCGATTGGCCCGCTTCAAAATTGTAAGTATTCTCGACCAATGAGAGCGCCAAACGTGGTCGATCCATATGATCTGGGGCCTTAGTCTGCTATTTTTATAAATTTGTCATTCCAACACGAGTCCATTGTCATTGTGCTTAAAGGTTCGTAATCTGCTAAATTCATAATGATCGGTCAATTATATCAGTCGTTTCGTAATAGAATGGTGATTGAATCACATTGCCGTATTGCTATTATAATTATAAATCCAGTTAATATAAATGATTTTATAAATACTACTACTTAATTCAAAAAAAATTTCTACGGAGTAGAGTGACTGTGATTGACCACTGGAAAGTCACAATGTCGCCATTTTGTTAGTAGATTACGAAACTAGTCAAAATCGATCATTATGAGATCACTGATTGATCATTCTAACACTATTGTTATAGCAGAATAGGGCCCCGGGTCTCGTAATGAAAACTCATGGTAGCGACACTGGTTGTCCCTACAAAAATATGGTCAACGCACCGCTCGCGGCGGTGTCTCTAGGACACTATGATCCGCTCTATGACACTATGATCTTTAAATATTGTACAGGGTGTATCTGACATCGTAACGCAAACTTCGCGAAAAGGCTAGACCGTATGCCACTAATAAAATTATGATAGTCATTTATGTCGTTAATGAGGGGTTACAGAAATCACAATGTTTAAAAAAATGTGTCGGCTCGGCCTTTGAACGTTGCAAGCGTGCCGCTGTGCGGGTTTGTAGGTATGACGTTGATCCCTGATGTGATATCCTCTCTCTCCCTCTATTAAATCAGCTGATAAGATAGTTTTTCGAGTTTTGTTTTCATTGCTCTTTTTTATGTAATTAGCGAATTAATTATATTTTTTTACTTTAAAATCTTATTGGGTTATAAAAGTATAGCAATTATGAACAGTCTAAAGTGAAAAAAACTAGATGTATTTTTTTTTAAATCATGATAAAGCCGACGAAAATTTCCACCACTGTGGGGTTCAGAATCATGTACTGGATCCATGGTACTCGTTTGTGCGTCGATGTCAGATACACCCTTTATATAAAAAAGAAACAAGAATCAGAAAGTTCCATACGAAGGTAAAAGGTAACATAGAACTTAGGCTTTGCTACGTGCTTTAAATCCAGATATTCCCACAAGATCGTGCCTTCGCGGATGAAACCGCTTGGCACAGCTAGTAAATAAATTGTAAGTGTAATTTTCTTTCACCAGAAATTTTTAGAAGTTCCCCGACCATCAGTAGCGGCGACCGGCGTCTCAATCTGCCTCTACTACCTGGCTTACTGCGAGGATGCCATGGAACGTGTCTGTCTGCTGCCCAGGAGGACTCTAGCAGATCTTGTCAAGTAAGGACTCATAATATAGTGGAGCCTCGGTAATACGGCCCCTGGATAATACGGCATCCCCTATAATCCGACATCGTCTATTACATACATGTATTCACACATGGGCATACCCAGGTGGGGGTAGGGGGGGCTGTTGCCCTTGAATTTGACTTGCCTCCCTAGGCCTAACTTGCCCAAGGCCAGAAGTTGGGTACCCCCATGTATTCGCTTTAATAGGCTATTTGACAGATTTATAACTTTTATCTTGAAATAACCAAAACCCTCCAAAGGAATTAAAAGAATTTATAGAACCTAAATCTAAATCAAAAAACAACTTTTATGTCATGACATATAATGTCAAAACTCTGTCTTCTCACGAACGCCTAATTGAACTACACGAAGCACTGAAAAACACCAAATATGACATATTAGGACTCTCTGAAACTAGACGAATGGGTAACAAAATAGAGGAACACGAAGACTTTATACTGTGTCATACAGGTGTTACACCTGGCTTGTACGGGGTGGGTTTTATGATAAACATACGTCACAAAAATAACATAGAGAGTTATATAGGTCTGACTGAGAGAGTAGCTTTATTAAATATGAGAATAGAAGACACCCGCTTATCGTTTATACAAGTATATGCACCAACAGAGAAAGCAAAAGAAGAAGATATAGACAAATTTTACCAGACTGTGGATAATGCATTAAAGTTGGCCTACAAAGACTTTATATTAATGGGCGATTTAAATGCAAAAATAGGAACACCTAAAAATGAAGAATATTTAATTACGAAACAAAATGGATACGGTGTAAGGAACGAAAGAGGACAGAAATTGGTAAACTTTGCTATAGAAAACAAATTATCGATTTTAAATACATTCTTCAAGAAAAAACCTAAAAATAAATGGACTTGGAGATCACCAGATGGAAAAACACTAAACGAAATTGACTTTATATTATCTAACCGTGCAAAGATATTCCAAAATGTTGAAGTATTAAACATAAACTACCCTTCTGATCATAGGGCGGTTAGAGCAACAATCACACTGGCAGCTACTAGAAAGACGAGAAGTAAATACAACACCAACCAGATCAAAAATTTAAGCTGTGAAGAAGAAATTACAAAATTCCAAGACGCTATGAACACAAATATATATGAAAGCCTACCGGAAATAGACGAGAATACGGCAGTTCAACAGTACTACGACAACATAATATACTCAATAACCAAAAGTCTACAGTACGCACAAGTCAGTAATAAAGAAACAAATAAAATCCTATCAGAACGCACTTTGAAACTTATAAGAAGAAAACAAGAAATACAAAGGATCAAACCTAAAAGTCGAGCTACAAAAAATGAGCTTAGTGCTCTATACAAACTAACAAGTAAATATATAAAGACGGATTATACTAAGCACAGACAAAATATCATAGAAAAACACATAAACTTAACAGGAAGTACAAGGAAAGCATATAAAGAACTGCGAACACACAAAACATGGATAGACGGAATAAAACGAAATGAAACAGTACTAAACAACCGAAGTGAAATCATTACAGTAGCAACCGAATTTTACAAAAACTTATACAGTGTTCAAAATCCGCAAGATATAAATAACACAAATTCCTTCCATACTAGCAAGGTGAATGATTGCGCAAGGGTTCCGGAAATCGATATAATTGAAGTTATAACGGCACTCAAGAACCTAAAAACTGAAAAGAGTCCTGGACCAGATAAAATTACTAATGATACCTTAAGAATTGCATCAGAAACGCTCGCCAAACCATTGACAGACTTGTTCAACCTCGTTTTGAAAACAGGAGAGACACCTACCCAGTGGTCGGAGTCTAATATAATTCTGATTTATAAAAAAGGTGACTCCAAAGACATCGCGAACTACAGGCCGATAAGTCTACTTCCATGCATCTACAAATTATTCTCTTCAATCATCAATCATAGAATAAGTAACACACTTGATAAGAGTCAACCTGTAGAACAAGCCGGCTTTAGGAAGGGATTCTCGACTATAGACCACATACACACGTTGGAACTACTCATAGAAAAATTTCAGGAAATGAGAAGACCACTCTACTTAGCTTTTATAGACTATCAGAAAGCATTCGACACCTTGATACATGATAGTATATGGGAAACATTAAGAACACAGAACGTAGAAAAGGAATATATACAAGTACTCAAAAACATCTACGGTAATAGCAGAAGTAGAGTTAAACTGGAGAAAATTGGGCCGTGGTTCCCTGTGAAAAGAGGTGTAAGGCAAGGAGATCCGATATCCCCAAAGCTGTTTATAGCTACACTGGAGGCCATAATGGGGCAACTAGACTGGAGTCGATACGGCATAAAAATTGGAACGAAGTACCTAAACCACCTACGATTTGCGGATGACCTAGTTCTTATATCAGAATCTGGGACAGATCTCCAATTCATGATAGATTCCTTGAACTTAGGCAGTAAAAAAGTGGGCTTAGAGATGAATCTATCTAAAACTATGGTAATGACAAACAGTGTCAGGAGAACAGTATCGGTTGGCAGCGCGCCTCTGACATATACAGACCAGTACTTGTACTTAGGTAAGCAAATCAGCTTCACTCGCGAAAATAACGAACGAGAAGTCGAACGAAGGACACAACTAACATGGAACAAATACTGGAGCCTAAAAGAAATATTCAAGGGCAGCTTACCAACCAACATAAAAACGAAGGTCATGAACTCTTGCCTCTTGCCCTGCTTGACATACGGCTGCCAAACATGGATATTCAGCAATAACGTTAAAAATAAGATAGTAACATGTCAACGTGGAATGGAGCGCAGTATGTTAAACATCAAAAAAAATTCAAAGAATACGTCACACAAAAATAAGAGGAGCAACAAATGCCAAAGATGGACTACAACAAGCGTTGACTCTAAAATGGAAATGGGCCGGACATGTAGCACGTTTGAAAGACCAGAGATGGACCAAAATAGTTACAGCCTGGAAAGGCCCACTTGGCAAGAGGAGAAGAGGAAGACCCTGTGCAAGATGGGAAGATGACGTTGTTAAAGTCGCCGGTGAAAATTGGTCTCAAATAGCCAAATCTAGAGAAGACTGGTCATCCTTGGAGGAGGCCTTCACCTGCAGAGGGGTTCTGGCAGAAGAATAAAACCAAAAAAACTTTTTCATTTAATATATTGTTAAGTTATTTTTTTATTTTATTATGTTACTTTAACTTTTTTAATTCATTACTATTAACTTCTTACCTTCTGTTCAGAAATAAAAGGCTTTTTTATTTTTTATTTTTTTTATTTATTATCTTGAAATACTTGGTTGCGGATAAGAAGTTCACCGAAAGTATTTTTTTTTTAATTTTAAATACGTATTTCGTAAGAAATATGCAAATAAAAATTCAAAGTTCAAATATGCCGCGAAAACGATTTATTCAGCAATATGGCGTCGCGCTTTGTAAGTGACGTCACAAGCGGTTTTCGGTTCTCAGTGGTGTTTGTTTTTATTTATTATTTGTTGTGTTTATCTAATAAAATGGTTTACAAGTGGTGTGCTGTACCGGGTTGTACAAATAAATCGATAAAACCCCCCGAAAAACAGTTTATAAGTTTGCCGAAAACAAGCGTTGATGCGCGTATGACGTCATAGCGACATTAGCCAATCCGGATCGTTTCACAATGTGTGGCGCGAGAAACAAAGAGCCAAACATATTTTTGTGTTTTGGATATATTGTTATTATTTTTTATTAAAACTCATGTAAATGACATAAAGAACCCTCATTTTATGCAATTAAAGCAAAAAATCATATAAAATTAAATACTGTCAAATAGCCTATTCACAATTGAACAATCTCAAATTAACTGCATTGTAATACTTTCAAATATGGACTAAGTATAATATTATGTATCAAAAATTTAACCTATTAGGAAATTAGCTTACATGTGTGTTATATTTCATTCAAATCTGTTAAGCGTTCTATGGAAATCATAAATATCTAAACAAATAAACTGTTTAAATTAGTAGGAAGTAGAATTATTACTTTTATGAAAATCATCTATCTAGAAAAGATAGATACGAAACATAACAAAAGTTATGGTTTGGTTGCGATCCAATTCTGTTTTGGTTGAATTATTTTAGCGCGATGGTAATACTTGAATTTTGTTGATAGATACGCCCTCTGGCTTCTGGAATGTTCGCACGACTCTGGTAGATGTCACGCCACCATGTTCTTTGGGCTGTCCTTCCAGTTCAGGGTTATCCTTGAGGAGTTTGATCATCAGGTGAGTTTATAAATGTAACAATCTTCAAAGCCCGGAGCACAGGCAAACTAGCGCGTTTTACCATCAACGATTGCATCACTGCTTACAATCAGGTAGGATCGCGGTCAATCACTGGTTTATAACGTTTAAAAAAGTACTTATTACACACCCTATCTTTGGCCAAAAATTACTAAAGAAGTACTATGCTACTTCTTTAGTCACTTTTGGCCAAAAATTATATAATAGGGAAATTTCACACACGTACAATTTCATAGAAATAATACAATTGCACGTAATACCTTCAAAACTTTGGTTTCAGTATTGTTACGAATCCACCTTATCTCGATAGCATAAGGTTCAGTATTGCGTGGCATGCAGTACGTAAATTTTCAGCCCTGTATCTTGAAACCTAGGCATTGTAGAGGTACGATATAAAAACGCATTGCTAGACCTAGGATGGCCTATCGAATGGTACAGGTTTCATCAATATTGTCAACGAAGTGTCGACATCGAAATTGCTAGAAACTCGTCTCCGATGAAGTACCTGTAGGTACCTGCTGAACGTACTCGAAATTATGCGCTATTATTATTACGTCTGGACAGATCGGGAATGTTGTTCGATCAGCTAACCTATACAGAGTGGTGTTCACAATACGACAATAAATGAAAACACGAACAATGCTGGTTCATTGGAATAATCCTAAACCATAGAAAAAAAAAACCTTGCACCAAAAATAATAAATGAAAATTTCAAAGAAACTAAATCGCATAAAATTGCAAACGGAATAGAACATCCTTTAAAAACATTGGTTCACTGACCTCCGATCGGCGACAGCGCGATCCTGTATCGACTTACTTTTTTATTTGCTTTTTAGGGTTCCGTACCTCAAAAGGAAAAAACGGAACCCTTATAGGATCACTTTGTTGTCCGTCTGTCTGTCTGTCTGTCTGTCTGTCTGTCTGTCTGTCTGTCTGTCTGTCTGTCTGTCTGTCACCACCCTTTATCTCAAGAACGCGTGGATGTATCAAGCTGAAATTCACATGAAATACTCGGGTCTATTGTCCCTTTAAGCTGTGAAAATATCAAACTTCTACACCAAGCCAATCAAAAGATACAGCCGATTATGTCGATATTTTCAACAAATTTTCGACACTCGCAAAGGAATTAAAACCTACAGGATACTTCCCGTAAACTCAGAATCTTGGAAATTGGCATGAAGCATTGTCATATAATGCAAATATAGGAAAAATTACGAAAATCACATTTTTTTAGTTATATAATATAATAAACATATTTTAATAAAATGGAACTTACTACCTTATTTCTCACGAACGAATAAAGTTATCAAATTGAAATTTATACCAAATACCTAGCTCTATTGTCCCTTTAAGCTGTGAAAATATCAAACTTCTAAGCCAAGCCAATCAAAAGATACAGCCGATATGTCGATATTTTCTACAAATTTTCGACACTCGCAAAGGAATCAAAACCTACAGGATACTTCCCGTAAACTCAGAATCTTGAAATTTGGCATGAAGGATTGTCATATAATGCAAATATAGGAAAAATTGCGAAAATCACATTTTTTTATTTATATAATATAATAAACATATTTTAATAAAATGGAACTTACTACCTTATTTCTCACGAACGAATAAAGTTATCACATTGAAATTTATACCAAATACCTAGATCTATTGTCCCTTTAAGCTGTAAAAATATCAAACTTCTAAGCCAAGCCAATCAAAAGATACAGCTGATATGTCGATATTTTCAACAAATTTTCGACACTCGCAAAGGAATCAAAACCTACAGGATACTTCCCGTAAATTCAGAATCTTGAAATTTGGCATGAAGGATTGTCATATAATGCAAATATAGGAAAAATTGCGAAAATCACATTTTTTAGTTATATAATATAATAAACATATTTTAATAAAATGGAACTTACTACCTTATTTCTCACGAACGAATAAAATTATCAAATTGAAATTTATACCAAATACCTAGGTCTATTGTCCCTTTAAGCAGTGAAAAAATCAAACTTCTAAGTTATAGCGATCAAAAGATACAGCAGTTTATACCGACACCTTAGACGAATTTCCGTCACACGCTAGGGAATCAAAACCTACAAGCAAAGACATTAAAACAACTGTACATCTCGTTATAGTAAAACGACTAGACCTAACTTCGGAATGTTTTTCTATGAATTATTTATATTTCGTCTGCAATTCAAATTTTAAAAAAAATCTTAGTTCTAGAAAATTTTCCATTATTGTAAAAGCGCCCTCTATTGTTGAGTAGTTTTACTATTTTCTTGTAGAGATGTAGTAATGTTGTTTATCGATTTAGTTATCGATAATACTTACTAAGATGAATACATTTTGTTGTATTTTATTGACATTTAAAATATAGCTAAATAAACTTAAAATATTACTATATTTCAAGTTTATTTATTATTAACTCTATTTAAACATAATCATATCATATTAATAAACAAAATTGAATGAACAATTACTATAAATTCATTTATCTAGGTTTTTGTTATTTTTGGTTTCCGAATAAAAATAATGTCGTAGGGAAAAGTGGATACGATTTGTCCAGATAGACCGTAGAGAAGAAAATTGGCTTCCGTCTCATTCGTCGAAATTATGCTCAATGCATTTTAAAAGAGAAGTTATCTACTTTGGAAAGACTTGTCGATTAAATTTAAAAAAAAAAAGAATCGGTACCTTGTATTAGAAATGAAATAGTAAGTTATTAATTTCAGTACTTTTTTACTTAACCGTAAAATTTGGAATAAAATTTACGGTTAAGTGGATAAGTAGATAGATTACATAACTTATTTCTAATGAAATATATTCATAAAATATGTAGGTACGTATATGTAGTACAATGATTGCGAGCTACTTTGTGATTTTGAGGATTCCGTACCTAAAAGGTAAAACGAACCTTATTCATGAGACTTCTCTGTTCGTCTGTCCGTCTGTCACCAGGCTGTATCTCATAAACCGTAATAGCGAGACAGTTGTAATTTCCAGAGATTGTGTTAGTATTTCTGTTGCCGCTATAACAACAAGTACTAAGAATAAAAATAATAAAATATTTAAGGGGGCTCCCATACAACAAACGTGAATTTTTGCCGTTTTTTGCTCCATATTAATAACGGAAACAGATAGACGCTTAAAATGTTCACAGAATATTTGGTTATACAATATCTAAAGAAAACCCTGTCCGACCCATAAGGATAATAAAGGTTAGGTAAACACTTGACCAAATATAATATAAAATTTTACATAATCATCACAGTAACAATAATAATGAATTTTGAAATAATCTTTTTTTCCCGGGTATTAATTCCAATTTCCCCGAAATTTGGTAATTTTAAAAAAATTGACAACACCATTTGTGACGGAGCGAATAGCGATGCGACCACGTGCCGCATGCCCCGCCCCCCTTCACCCGCGCATACATGCGCGGGTGAAGGGGGGCGGGGCTATCAGGTTGCCTACCGCACATGCATTAAGTTACCTCGCTTTTTCGAAATAATATTTATTTTTTTTGGGGGATTTTTTTTAAGTTTAGCCCGGCTTTGTAGGCATTATTAGAATCAGTTAACGATACCTAACAATACCTTCACGGATCGGACAGGGTTTTCTTTACATATTGTATATTCAAATTAAAAATAAATAATTAAAATAAAATAAATCCTGAAGGCGGGCTCCCATACAATAACCGTGATTTTGTTGCCGTTTTTTAAAGATAATGGCGTACGAATCTTGTAAAGGTCTTGCTCCAGCAGACTACCATTTTTGTCGTGATTTGGACAATTATCTACGTGACAAGAAGTTTTCCTTCCAGGAGCCAGTTCTGCTTTCACACAGTTTGTGCAGTCTAGATCCTCAGAGTTCAATCACAAAGGCATAAACGACCTTCCTATATATTGATTATAAATGAATTATTTAAAAATTAAAAAATAAGCAATTATTTAGATTTTCAGTACTAATCGGCAATTTTAAACTTTAACGCCTATTATATTAAAAGAATTATATAAATAAGAAACTTGTAAATTTGAAATTACCCATAATTATTCTGCTTCCTAATTTTTTGTTTCAAGCTATCATAATGCGAAAAAACATCGTCGTAATAACTTCTTTGAATATTATCGATAACTTTATATCGAAATGATACAAACCCTACCACAGTTTTTTGCATTGCCATTTAAAAATATTTGCAAACAAATGTGTAAAAAGAATAATTTTGCTAAAAACGAAATGCAAACGAAAATTGCAAAACAAAATGCGCTTTATGGCCTAAAAGGTCTATTACACTCAAAAATCGCAATAAACTGAGCGTTAAAATAATTCGTAAGCATAAAACATCTAAAATGCCAATAGACGGTGTCACGGTAAATGAATAGTAGCGAATAAAATTCTAAAACAGTTTTTGTTTTGTACAAGACAAGTTTCACTTAATTTATTTACTTTTCAATATTTATTTACCCGATTTGAACTATACTAGGGTATTAAATCGGATCTGGCAACATAGACCACACTGGCCACCTACCGGGCAATAGCTGAATATATTTTATATAAACTTATTTCATTTTAACTATTTGATGTCTCCAATTGTCGATCTAATTTTGCTATATTGTACTAGATGGCGGAACTGAGCCATGGGATCACAGTTTTTCTATGCCATTTTGACACATGCCCTCTATATATCTTAAATCTCTTTGCCTACAAGGTACTTCCCGTGAACTCAGAATCTTGAAATTCGGCACGAAGCAACGTTATATTATAGTACAGACAGATAAAGGAAAATTGTGAAAATGATAAATTTGAAGTTACATAAAATATTAAAATATTATTTTTGCTTACACGACATAAAATATTTTTTTAATAATTATAAACTTACTACCTACCCTTTTTCACATGAACGCGTAAAGATATTAAAGTTGAAATTCATATCAAACACTTCTTAAATCTAATTGCCTCTAAACTGTGAAAATTCTAAATCAATGCTAGTATTATAAATGCGAAAATAACTCTGTCTGTCTGTTACGCTTTCCCGCCTAAACCTCTCAACCGATTTTGATGAAGTTTGGCGCAGACAATCTTTAGACCCTGAGAAAGAACATAGGCTACCTTTTATCCCGGAAAAATTTGATGTTCCCGAGGGGAATTTAAACAGCGCGATGTAATCGAACTCCACGCGGGCGAAGCCGCTGGCGGAAAGCTAGTTTTTTACTAATGGACATATTTTTTTATGGTTAGACTGAGAATGTGTTGAAGTACACGATATTTAATTTATTGTCGTATTGTCAGCACCACTCTGTATAAGGCGCCGTGACGCCAGCGCGGAGTCGGTCTCCATTTGACTATCGAAGCGAAACAGCTATCAGTTAGAAGCGCTATTTAAGAAGCGATCTATAGCGACAACCCAACGCGAAGACATTGAGTACTACGTGAAGTAACATCTGTAGTGTTATTGTGTGTTTACGACACGGACTTCGTGGACATAAAGGAAGACTTCGGTGCGACATCAGCTACGTTCTACTTGTCATTGCCTACTACCGACTGTACCTTGAAATGAAATGAAATCGTTTTTTAAGCAAGTAGGATCACTGATCACTTTTATGCGTCATATTTTTTTAAAACTAGATGGAGCCGGCATTTCCTAATTGACTACCTCTGAGAAGAAAAAGCCGAAACAAACTTAGGGATCATCGTCTTTTTTCAAGTCCAGACATTAAAAATGAAAATGTTTACAATAGTTTACGTCATTTTAAAAAAAAGGGGTTTAAAATGTTATATTTGTAGCATAATTACGCATATTGCTTGTTAACAATGCTTAACAGAGCGAGCAGCTCAGTCCCAAGCTTTATTGTCTTCTAAATAATCTGTGATTTTATAATACCCCTTTTTGAGAATTTTGGCCTTTATATAGCTTTTAAATCGTTTAATGGGTAAGTTTCGAATGTCCCTTCGTTGATAATAAACTTCGCAACCCTTAGCATTTTAATCACCCTAGCCCGTAACAATATATTATGACTGACTACTTACTCCTCCGCTATTCTTCTCTGATTAATTTCGTTGCGGGACCCAAGACAGTTGAATCGTTTCTCCGGGACTCGTCGAGCTTCATTGCTCGGCGTTTTTTTTTTTTTTTCCACTGTTGATTCTGGCTTTCAGGAGTTGCAGTGGGTTGGGAACAGTGTGGCGGGTTTTTGACCTAGTGATGTAAAATGAAAAAAAAAAAAAAACAATTTGTTTTTTTTCACTTTCTTGAAAAAACAGCGTCGTTGTTTTTTTACTAAATTTGTTTTTTTTTTCTAGCCTACATTTTAGTTCAATTATAAATTAAATTTGTAATTTGGATAATAAATCAACATATTATTTATTCATAATTCACTACTTCCAACAATAAATCACAAATAAATATATATTTTTTTAATTGTTGTTTTATATCAATGAATGTTGCCAATAATTTTTATGAATTTTTGGTATTATTTTATCAGAAAAGTACCGCAGGTTCAAAAATAAACCTACTACTCTATTATGTACTCTTAAGTATAAATTATTTAACAGTAAATGCCATAACAGTTTCAGATTTCATGCTCTTGAAAAAAACATGGTCAAAAAAAAAACAGTTTTTTTTTTCAGGTTTATTTCAAGGTTTTTTTTTCACATTAGAAAAAAATCTGTTTTTTTTTGCAACACTAGACTGACCTGTGTGAACACATAGGTTACTTTGTTATCAAAATATTCCCAAGTAACTGCAATTTATGTGGATGAAGTCGCAGAGCGCAGCTAGTCTTACATATTTTATTTCCACCAACAGGACGGCCTCCGAAAGCTCTACAACGTGATCTCCACACTACCCATCCTCAGTGCTGATGACGACGAGTCCCGCGTGTCGGAGGACGAGACATGCGCCGCGCGACAGATCGTGCGACATGTTTGTGTCGCTCTGCGAAGGTACCTACTTCTTCTTATAGAGGTCCACTGCTGGACAAAGGCTTCCCCCAAGGCTCTCCACGGTGACCGGTCTTGGGCTACACGCATCCATCGGCTTCCCGCGACCTTCACCAGGTCATCGGTCCACCTTGTTGGGGGCCTCCCTACGCTGCTTCTTCCAGTACGTGGCCGCCACTCCAGAACCTTACTGCCCCATCGGCCATTGGTTCTATAAGCAATGTGCCCCGCCCGCTGCCACTTAATTTAACCGACTCGAAGAGCCAAGATACCACAGTGTCTCAAGACTAAAGTGTGTGTTGCCAGCGATGACTTACGGAACTGAAACGTGGTCGCTCACAATGGGCCTCATATGAAGGTTCAGAGTCACACAAAGGGCGATGGAAAGAGCTATGCTCGGAGTTTCTATGCGCGATCGAATTAGAAATGAGGAGATCCGCAGAAGAACCAAAGTCACCGACATAGCTCTTCGGGTCGCTAAACCTCGCAACTAATCGTGCGAGTATATGAAATGCTTAATAACGATCGTACGTATAGTACACTCTCATGGCCAATAGGCTATTTGACAGATTTATAATTTTTATCTTGAATTACTTGGTTGCGGTTAAGAAGTTCACCGAGAGTATTTCTTTTTATTTTAAATACGTATTTCATAAGAAATATGCACATAAAAATTCAAAATTCAAATAAGCCGCGAAAACGATTTATTCAGCAATATGGCGTCGCGCTTTGTAAGTGACGTCACAAGCGGTTTTCGGTTCTCAGTGGTGTTTGTTTTTATTTATTATTTGTTGTTGTTATCTAATAAAATGGTTTACAAGTGGTGTGCTGTACCGGGTTGTACAAATACATCGATAAAAACCCCCGAAAAACAGTTTATAAGTTTGCCGAAAACAAGCGTTGAAGCGCGTATGACGTCATCGCGACATTAGCCAATCCGGATCGTTTCACAATATGTGGCGCGAGAAACAATAAGCCAAACATATTTTTGTGTTTTGGATAAGTATATTAATTGTTATTATTTTTTATTAAAATTCATGTAAATGACATAAAGAACCCTCATTTTATGCAATTAAAGCAAAAAATTACAAAAAATTTAATACTGTCAAATAGCCTATTATTCGCCAATTAGGACGACATCTAAAGGGCTAGGGATATTCAATATGTAAAGAAAACCCCGACCGTATCATAAGGATAATAAAGGTTAGGTAATCACATGACCAAATAAAATATGAAATTTTACATAATCATCATAGTAACAATATTAATGAATTTTGAAGTAATCTTTTTCCCGCGAATTAATTCCAACTTTGGTAATCCCGAAATTTGGTAATTTTTAAAAAAGGGACAACACCATTTTGACGGTATTGTTATGAGCGATGCAACCACGTGCTGCGTGCCCTGCCTCCCCTTCGCCCGCGCATGTATTGCCTACCACACATGTATTAAGTTACTTCCTTTTGCGAAATAACATTTTTTTTTAAGTTTTGTCAGTTTGAGTTGAGTAACCTAATGTAATAATGTAATCAAAGGCTATCGTATCTATATTATCTACCATATGAGGGCGAAAAAATCATAGACAGCCTCTGTGGCGTAGCGGTAGCGGACGCGGCCGCTGTGCAAGGAGGCGCGGGTTCGATCCCCGCACATTGCAAATATTTGTATGCATGAATATGAATATTTGCACTGGTCTGGTCGTACCTCGGAAAGCACGTTAAGCCGTTGGTCCCGGTTGCCATACGAACATCTAGTGGCAGTCGTTACGGGTTGTTGGAGCCCTCAAAAGTCCAACAATTGGTCTAACTGCAATGCTTCGATGTCGCCTTCGGGTTGTGGAGGTCAGACGGCAGTCGCTTCACGGAAAATGTCGAAGTTTAGCCATATGAGCAGTTGGACTGGTAAAGCGGACCCCAGACTCCAAAGCTGAAAAGGCTTCGGATGCGACTGGGATTAACGCTGGGATGATGATGACTTAATTGATACTGTAACCCGGCCGGTCCTAAGACCCTCTTACCGTGCTGCAGTAAATTTAGTATATGAAATATGTAGATGGTAAACTAGAGTATTTAATCCATACTAATACTTATAAATGCGAAAAGTAACTCTGTCTGTCTGTCTGTTTGTCTGTCTGTTACGCTTTCCGCTTACACCGCTCAACCGATTTTGATGAAATTTGGTACAGCCAATCTTTAGACCCTGAGAAACAACATAGGCTACCTTTTTATCCCGGAAAAATTAGATGTCCCCTGAGGGAAATCTAAAAGCGCGATATAACCGAACTCCACGCAGGCGAAGCCGCGGGCGGAAAGCTAGTGAAATAATAAATGGATGCAATTACAAGTTTTTTCAAGTACCCTGTGTCATAAGTAACAAACTATATGATAAAACAAATCTCCCTAACTTTAACCAGTCAATTCCCTGACTCACCCTCCCGTCTCGGGATAAAGTGTGGCAGGGAATCCACATGAGACATTTAACAAGCTCAGCCGTTATTCTATCATTGATCAATTATCACGAAACGCCATCTCTCGGCTCGATGGCTCAATCCTAATGCGTCGCTCCATCCAGATACCAGAGATGTCGCCTGCTGTCACATTTTGCTACGTGACAATACCTTCACGGATCGGACAGTTTTCTTTAAAGTATTGTAGAAATATTATGGTTATGACAATTTTTAGAAAATAAATAGGTATATATGTGTTGTTGTCTCTGCAGGTACTTGGAAGCCCACTTGAGATTGGGGGCGCAGGTGGCGCGACAACAAGGTGATAACGTTCCAGAACCACCTCCCCTTATAAGGTAACATGCGATTAAACATCTTTTTTTTGTTATATATTATAAAGTAGCGCTTGACCGCAATCCTGCCTGATGGTAGCAGTGACGCAATCGTTGATGGTAAAGCGCACTAGTTTATTAAGAGCCTATTCACTCTAGCCTTGAAGACACTCAAATTGTAGTCCGACGGAAACACCGCCGCTGGCAAATTGTTCCAGTCCCTCGATGTACGCGGTATAAAGGAGGAGGCGAAACGCTTCGTCCGGATCGTAGTGGTGTTAACAACGTAAGGTGGAAACCAGCCGTACGACGGGTCGTCCGCTGGTGGAACGGAGATGGGAATTAAATCATGCAATTCCCCCTCGCACACTCCCCCGAAATGCATCCTATAGAACACCGAAAGGCTGGCTACTCTACGCCTGTGCTCTAGGCTTTGGAGACCAACTCGAGTTAGATCAGGGTCACCAATCAGCCTCTTTGCACGTCTCCTCCTGAATCCAAAGTGGCCAGGTGACACTTGGCAGCACCAGCCACAAATGTGGCTGCAGTAATCTGTCAGGATTACTTCTTCTTCAGCCTATTGTTTAGATTAAAAGACTAGATTCCGAACCACAATTTATATGCTCCACGTCACTATTAAAAAGTTAATATTAAAATACTTTTTTTTCTCTCTTTTTAATTTTAATTTATTTGCACCTACCATGTTTGTCTCGTGCATCACCTCAAGGTAGACTGGTAGAAAATGCCTAAGGCATTAAGTCCGCTATTGTGCAATATTTGTGCATAAAGTTTAAATCTATACTAATATATAAAGCTGAAGAGTCTTTTTGTTTGTTCGCGCTAATCTCGGGAACAACTGTTCCGATTTGAAAAATTCTTTTGCGTTGGATAGCCCATTAATTCAGGAAGGCTTTAGGCTATATAACATCACGCTATGACCGATAGGAGCGGGGCATAACTAACTCCACGCGAACGAAGTCGCTGGCGGTTGCTAGTAAATAAATAAAAACAAAACGTCAATGTCTTTGACGGGGGATTCGACAACAAATCTCGGTACGGACGAGTGTGTGTTAAACACACTCGTCCGCAAGACGGCAGTTGAGCGAGGTGATACAATGTTAAACCCAACAACACGACCAACGATGTTGCGCCAGAGGGAGATTGATCTGGAGACCCTCCACGACCAAACTCCCGACATAACAACATTTGACGCATCGTACCCGGCACACATCGCAACAGAACTGCTTAGACCCGTCCTTCGTACGGCTTCACCAGACATCCAGAGAGAATCGCTTGGCGGTAAGACTTTGTCTAGTGGGTGGTAACTTCTGCCGGCAGCCAATATTATGGCCTATCACCGATGTTATATTGTATTATAGATATAGCCTAAAGCCTTCCTGGATGAATGGGCTAGTCAAAGCAAAAAATTTTCAATTTGGACTAGTAGTTCCTGAGATTAGCGCGTTTAAACAAACCCTTCAGCTTTATATATTAGTATGGATTAACGTTCAAAAAGCGCTGATTCTCAGCCTAGTTTGAATTTTGAGAAATTTTGATTTTGAGAAATAATATACATGTTTATTTTTGTCCTCAGGCCTCCAAGTCCTCTCCCGAAGAAGTCCAAGAACAGATAGAGTTGCTGCAGAGTGTGGCATGCACTCGCTGGCCAGCTGTAGACGAGCTGCTGGAGCTGGGCGGCGTCTCGCTTCTACTCCAAGTGACCAGCCTCGCCCTAGAGTGGAATTTTAACGGCAGGTATTGTAAGAACATAGAACTATAGAGCCCTGAGGTTTCTCCCGCATTATTTTCGATCCCGGTAGGAACATCGCGCCCATCCCTGTACGCACGGGCGTTATACCAGTATGTTCTACCGTGAACTGTTTTGTGCGCTCGGTAACCACACTGCAACTTTTGAAAAAATATAACATGGTGTAAAAATTATTGGAATCGATTCAGTTACTTATTCTGAACATACTGTTACGGGCTAGGGGTACTTAAACGCCGGTTAAGGGCTACGAAGTTTATTAGCAACGAAGGTACAGTCGATTGTAGGCAATGACAAGTAGAATGTAGCTGACGTCGCACCGGAGTCTTCACTTAAGTCCACGAAGTCCGTGTCGTAAACACACAATAACAGTACAGATGTTACTTCACGTTGTACTCACAGTCCTTGTTACAGTTGTCGCAGTAGGTATTCTCAAAAGATCGCTTCTTAACTGTCGCTGTTTTCGTATCGCTAGTCGAGTGTAGACTGACTCTGTGCCGGCGTCACGGCGCTTTATATAGTCCAGCTGATCGAACATTCCAGAATCCTCTAGGCGTAATAATAATACTGCATAACTTCGAGGTCACCGGCCAAGTAAGTACCTACGATAATTCCCGGAAACGGGTATCTAGAAATTTCGATGTCGACACTTTGTTGACAAAACTGTTGAGACCTGTACCATTCGATAGGCCGTCCTAAGTCTAGTAATGCGTTTTATTATTGTACCTAGAAAATGTCTAGATCTGGAGGAATAGGGCTTAAAAGTGACTCACTGCATGTCACGCGATATTGAACCTTATGCCGTCGACATAAGGTCCATTTGTAACAATACTATATTCAGGTTTCGTATAAAGAGAAAATATACAATATGTAACGAAAACCCCGTCCGACCCATAAGGATAATAAAGGTTAGGTAAACACATGACCAAATAAAATATGAAATTTTACATAATCACCATAGTGCCATACTAATGAATTTTGAAATAATCCTTTTTTCACGGGAATTAATTCCAATTTCCCCGAAATTTGGTAATTTTTAAAAAAGTGACAACACCGGTATTATTATAAGCGAATAGCGACGCGACCACGTCACACGTGCCGCGTGCCCTGCCCCCCGCCGCCCGCGAAAGGGGTTGCATACCGCACATGTATTAAGTTACCTCTTTTTGCGAAATAATATTTATTTTTTTAGGGGGATTTTTTTTAAGTTTAGCCTGTCTTTGTAGACATTAGTAGAATCAGTTATCGATACCTAACAACACCTTCACGGATCGGACAGGGTTTTCTTTACATATTGTATAAAGATACCGCAGTGTCTCAAGACAAAAGTCTTCAACCAGTGTATGTTGCCAGTGATGACTTTGGAACGGAGACGTGGTCGCTAACAATGGGCCTAATAAGAAGGCTCGAAGTCACTCAAAGGGCAATGGGGAGGCTTATGCTTGGGGTTTCACTGCGCGATCGAATCAGGAATGAGGAGATCCGAAGAAGAACGAGAGTAACTAACATAGCCCGAAGAATTGCAACACTAAAGTGGCAGTGGGCTGGACACATTTGCCCGTAGGACCAATGCCCGATGGGGTCAACGGGTTCTCAAGTGGCGACCACGCAGCGTGGGTAGGACACGACAAGGTGGACCGACGACCTGGTGAAGGTCGCGGGAAACCGCTGAGTACGGGAGGCGCTGGACCGGCCGTCGTGGAGAACCTTGGAGGAGGCCTATGTCCAGCAGTGGACGTCTTTCGGCTGAAATGATGATGATGATAAAGAGAAAATCACGTTATAGAGTAACAAACATTCATCCATATGTATAAATATTCACGTTTATGATTTTAGAAGGATTTATTTGACTTATATTGAAAGGGTTGACAATGCGGTTTGCATTATACTATTTTTCTTACATAATTTACTTAATTATACCTTTCGCACGTACACATAAGCCGAACACACAACACCCGAAAAACGTGTCCAGTATTTTTAAGTAAAGAATCTATGTACAAAATTTCAAAAAAATATCATGTAAAAACACCAAGTTGCTTTTATGAAGTTATTCTACTTGTTTGTCCCAACAAAAAATGGGCAAAGGTCCGTACTGTTACGGAGCGGGTCGGAAGATGGTTTTAAAAAAAACTATTTTATTAGCTAAAAGAAAGATATATTGAATTATTAAACACGTATTACAAGTTACTATGCCCGACGGAAGTCCAATCCAAACTGATGGGAAAAACGGTTAGAATCGCTTACGAGAATAACTGCAACGGTTTCCTGTTGCATTGACGTAAATGCAATGGGAAACTCAGCATTTTTAATTTATATTCTAAGTAATAGTTAATCCGATATAACAGTACAGGCGAGCGCGGGCGTTGACCTCTGGCGTCAGCTGTGGCACGCGGCACAAGTACTATGATCTATCGTAACCGCTCGGTAACCACTCTGCGGTCTCACTCTAAATGGGGAAAAATATAACGTGGTGTAAAAATGATGGGAATCGATTCAGTTGCTTATTCTGAACAAACTTGCCACCGCTACAATAAAGGTCATTCTCCCCAGGTCAGAGACTGTTCGGTCTGCGTTAGACGTCATCTCAGTCTGTTGTGTGGCGCCGCGTGTTCAACTATTGCTTACAGAAAAATTGGATTTGAAAGATGCCGAGATGACCACCGGAGTCAATATTGTACTAGGTAAGCTTATATTTTTTTCTCTTTCTAAAAACAAAAAATATCATTAAAATGGAAATGTAAATAAGTAAAAACTTATTACCTAAACAAAAGCCCCGGGTATAAATGGGTACGAAAGAGTACCATAGTCCCTCGCACACTGGCAAGTGAAGGAACACGGGTGGGTTTTAGTCAGTAAAAGTCTGACACGCCCTTCCGCTCCGCCCAGAGCGAAATAGGTCATTTGATGATTTGCCATCCAAAAAAGGCATATTAGTTGTTTTATTTATTGCCTAAGACTGGTAATCTAATGACATCTCCCGCTCTGGGCGGAGCGGAAGAGCGTGTCAGGTTGTTACTGATTCTTTTATCTTTCTTTCTCTCTCTCTCTCTCTCTCTCTCTCTCTCTTTAAAAAAAAACGTTGCCCTAAACTACAAATTACTCCTGTGTTGTGGGTGCGTCCACAAACATTCAAAATTCACATACACAAACAACCAGATACAACAACACCCGTATACCTTAATTTTCCTCTGGCAGGGGCCATGATATCTCTTTCAAACAATCGCCAGGCGTCGGTCCTAGTGGACCCACTAAGAAAACTGTCGTCCATTAAACCAGCCCCCCTAATCGGCGAACACATTTTTGTCAAATGATTGCGACCAGTTGGTATCGTTTGGACCGAACGGACCAATGGGCGGTCCAAACGATCCCAACTAGTCGCAATCGAGCCCACAAGCCAACAAGTCGACCTCCGTGGCGCAGCGGACAACACGCCTGCCTGCGACGTGGAGGCTTCGGGTTCGCTCTCCGGCCAGGTCATGATGGAAAACGATCTTTTCCTAATTGACCTGGGTCTTGGATGTTTATCTGTTATAAAATATAGTATCGTTGAGTTAGTATCCCATAACACAAGTCTCGAACTTACTTTGGGGCTCAATCTGTGTGATTTGTGCTGTATGCGCTGCTGAATGATTCGCACACACCTTGGTTATACACTTCAATAATAGTCACGGATAGCCAAATATGATGATTTATTGATTACTTAACTAACTCGTAACTAATATAGGTATGAATGTGCAAATGAGTACAGTCTTTGAAGGCTGATCGTGTACTGTCGCCTTACGCTATAATTTGTGCAAGGCGACGGAATAATGCTGATCTATGTATGTAGCTAATATGCGCGTGTCATGTACGATGGCTGACTCGTACATGTGCCAAAAAACAAAACCATATGACAAAAATGTGTTCGCCGATCAGGGGGCAGGAGCCAGTATTAACAGTGTAACAGACGTGTTGGCAGGTGCCGCGGATGGCGAGATCGTCCCGGAGCCCGAGGTACAGAAGGCTGCGCTTAACGTCCTCGTCAACTGTGTTTGCGCGCCCGTGCATCGAGTAAGTACTGACTCCAGTTTTTTTTTTTAACCGACGTCAAAAAAAGGAGGTTATAAATTCGACCCGTATGTATGTAAGCCACCGTTTTCAATACGTTCGTTGGCCGAGCGGTATTAATTTGTGCAGGCAAAGTATTTAGTTTAGATTTAGTTGCTTGGGTAACGCATCATTACGAATTTTAGTACACAATACAAGTATAAATAAGAAAAAAAAAAACGTGAGGCGCTTAACATACAAAGCGCCTCACGCTTTTTTCTCATTTATACTAGTATTCTTTATATACTGTTGTCATAAATTAAATTTTAAAATTATTTTTAACTTTTTAGTTTGATAATCTTTAAAAGCATGTTTTTTTTTAGTTTTTTCATTCATTCATCATCTACCTTTTATCGTCCCACTGCTGGGCACAGGTCTCCTCTCATACAGAGAAGGATTGAGCGTAATCACCACGCTTGCTCAATGCTGGTTGGCGATTTCAGACTTGAAAGTCCAGGTTTCCTCAAGATGTTTTCCTTCACCTTCAGTCATTGGTGTCCAAGATATACTTAGAAAGTACATATAACTTTAAAAAAGTTACATTGGTACTTGCCTGACATGGAATCGAACCTGCACTCTCATACTTGAGAGGCTGGTGTTTTAACCACTAGGCCACCACGACTTCCTAGGCCACCATGACTTTTCAGTTTTTTAAACTTTATTTATTTTTTGTAAAAAGTTTTTATTTCTTTCTTCTTAGACTTCGCCCGGTCTGTTCAATTAGCTAATGTTACGACTTGGGATTGTTATAAAAGCCAATTCGTAATGAATTTTGGTTCTCTGCCGGGTCACCTGTTTGCTTGACTAGTAATAATTGCATATTTCGTTTCCCAGGCTGGCACCTCAACGACGCGTTTCTCAATAACAGGATCTAGTAAAAAGAAAACTGCCCTGAAGTCCTACGAAGATCTAATCCAGAAAGTCTGGGAGAGTGTACGCACTAACAACGGTATTATGGTGAGTGGAATTGACAGGTGCTTTTTCACGGGCGTTCTGATGCATCATTCATCATCATCAACATCACAGCGTTTCACCGAAGCTTTTTCAGCTTTGGAGTCTGAGGTCCGCTTTACCAGTCCAACTGCTGATATGGCTAAACTTCGACATTTTCCGTGAAGCGACTGCCGTCTGACCTCCACAACCCGAAGGCGACATCGAAGCATTGCAGTTAGACCAAAGGCGTTCTGATGCATCGTTACGTCAATATAGATAATTAGCGACCCGCCCCGGCTTCGTAAACCTTCCTCAAGAAACGGTGGTCCTTCAATAAATATAATGTTTACTGTGCCGTCCATCAGCCAATATCTGACTGCAAGATACATCGAACTTATTGTCCATGGATAGCCAGATCACCTTCAAACGGAATGAAAGCCTACCGGGGTAGCAAGTTTGTTCGAAATAATGGTCCCCCGCTCCGGCCTACTCACTCCGCGGTTTAGGCAGAGAAACATTCAAGTAGCAGGCGGCCGGCAGGGGCGCGAGCAGTACGCGGATTTTTCTGGTTTAGTTTTGAATGAATCGTGATATCTCCTGAATGAAACAACCAATTCAAAAAGAGATCTACTGCTACTAAAATTACCTTATTTATTTGGATAAGGATTAATAATAAGGAACAAATAGTGAACTCTGATTTCGACTGGCATTTTAATTAACTTTTCAAACATAAAAAAGTAATCATAATTAAGAAACTATAGTAGGTAGACATATGGTGTTGCAGGCTTTTTTGTAGGCACTTTTAAGGTCTACAAAACTGTAGTACATTATTTTGATCCATCTCATAGGGTTCAGTCAGCGTTTGCAATGTAAGCTCAAAAAATGGGTTTATTTTGCGATATGTGTTAGAAACCTCAAAAATTATTAGTGTTCCTCTTATATATTCCATCATCATCCCAGCGTTAATCCCAGTCGCATCCGAAGCCTTTTCAGCTTTGGAGTCTGGGGTCCGCTTTTACCACTCCAACTGCTGATATGGCTAAACTTCGACATTTTCCGTGAAACGACTGCCGTCTGACCTCCACAACCCTAAGGCGACATCGAAGCATTGCAGTTAGACCAATTGTTGGACTTTTGAGGGCTCCAACAACCCGTAACGACTGCCACTAGATGTTCGTATGGCAACCGGGACCAACGTTCCTCTTATATATTATATACATAAAAACCTTCCTCTTGAATCACTCTATCTATTAAAAAAAAAAAACTTATCAAAATCCGTTGTGTAGTTTTAAAGATTGAATCATACAAAGCGACATAGGGAATCCAAAAGTGACTTTGTTTTATAATATGTAGTGAAGAATAAGATAGTAGTGTAGAGAAAAATAAAATTTAGGCGTATCCAAAGTATCAAAATTGAGAACATTAGCTATAGTTTTCGAAGCAAGCGTATCAGAATCCTGCTGCCTCCCAAGCTGTGTATCGCTGTTTGGTTACCTAAATAATTAAATATTAACTTTTCAGGTATTACTATCGTTAATGATGGTCAAATCACCTATAACGGACGCGGATCGCTTACGTGGACTCGCTTGCAGAGCTTTAGCTGGACTAGCGAGATGTCCAACAGTGAGACAGATCATATCCAAGCTACCACTCTTCACTACCTCGCAGATACAAGGTAAGGCTTACAGCATTAAAGGTAGGTTTCTCGGTGGTAGGCCATAACATCGGCTGCCGGCAGAAGTTACCACCCACCAGACAAAGTCTTGCCGCCAAGCGATTCGTCGTGTTCCGGCATGATGTCTGGTGAAGCCGTACGGAGGACGGGTCTGAGCAGTTGCGATGTGTGCCGGGTACGATGCGCCAAATGTTGTTGTGTCGGGAGTTTGGTCGTGGAGGGTCTCCAGATCAATCTCCGTCTGGCGCAGCATCGTTGGTCGTGTTGTTGAGCTTAACATCCCATCATCTCGCTCAACTGCTGTCTTCCTTCCTATTCACTCAGGTTTTTTGAGTGAGCCCTTAAGAGGGGACTCTCGTGGCGTTTTCTCCATACAAACGTATTGCGCTGTTTTCTTCGTGTATAACGCTTTTAGAGCAATGATTTTTTGTTTACAATTTCACACTTTGATCATACGCGCCCCTATTATTTGATTTTTTCGAAAACTTAATAAAAGAAATATGAGGTTTCAAAATCCCGTTAAAAATAACCCATTTTTACGGCGATTTTCAGGCGACTATTACACAAATGTGATAGGTTTTTGATAAAAAAAGAAAATAATAGAGGCATAGGTATACACTCTCACATCTTCTAAATTTTGATATAAAAATCATGAAGATCTGTCGTGTTTTTTAAAAGAAAACAGCGGAATACGAAACATCTTTTGGTCAACGTTTTAAAATCAGCCTGAGTTGCAATAAAGCGGCGCGACGGCAATAGTTTCTACAAATACCTATTTCTCAAATTCCTCGGCACTAGAGTCCACTCTTAGCGTGCTTTCCGAGGCCCCTCCGTGTCTTGGAAAGCACGTTGAGCTGTTGGTCATCTGACATCTGACATGACGTCTACCAACCCACACTGGTGCTCTTATGGTAGATTACAGCCCGGAGAGGGCCAGAGAGGAGGCCTATGACCCAGGAGTGGGATCATTATGGGCTGATTATGTTTATACAATATGTAAAGAAAACCCCGTCCGACCCATAAGGATAATAAAGGTTAGGTAAACATATGACCAAATACAATATAAAATTTTACATAATCATCATAGTAACAATACTAATGAATTTTGAAATCACTTTTTTCTTCTTCCCCAAAATATATACCATATTTTTTTAAAAAAAAAGTGACGACACCATTTTTGATGGTATTATTATAAGCAATGCGACCGCGTGCCCTGTTGTTCCCCTTCGCCCGCGCATGTATTGCCTACCGCACACGTATTAAGTTACCTTCATTTACGAAATAATATTTTTTTAAGGGGATTTTTTTTTAAGTTTAGCCCGACTTTGTAGGCATTAGTAGAATCAGTTATCGATACCTAACAATACCTTCACGGATCGGACGGAGTTTTCTTTACATATTACAGATAGCGCGCGAGTTGAATGCAGTCGGGGTCTGAGGTAAAGGGCGGGAGCATCTCCTCCCGCTATCCGCACGCCCCACCTCATGCGCCTGCAGTGTAGTGCTGTGCCATCCTTGTCAACTATCGTACGTTTGCCGTGTTATTGTGTAAATACTGGAGTGTTATTTTTTTTATTTTAATAATGACTGATCCAAGTCCATTAAGTTCCGTTACAAAAAAAAAACGAGCTTTCATTCATCGCCAAGCACGAGAAATGGCGAAAAATGTTTTAGACATGTGTGTTGAAGAAAGGCAGAACAAAAATTTGACATTTAATTTGAATAATGCTTTCGACCGAGCAAGCCGTTATACCGGACTTTCCAAAAGAACATTGGCTGCAATTCAAAATGAGTCTAAGAAAGGGCCTCTTTGTTCTCCTTCTAAAAAGAAAAGGCCATGTATTAAAAAGAAAAATTTAAATGTCGATGATTTTGATCGAAGTGTTATACACAGAACCATTGAAGAATTTTATATAACTAAAAAAATTGTTCCGACCTGCATTAAACTCCTCGCAGCTATTCGTGAGAAAATCGAGTTTCCATGGGGAGTGACCAGTTTAAGAAAATTGTTAAAAGACATGGGATATAAATGGCTTAAATGTCATAATAAACGCAGAATTCTGGTGGAAAGGCCTGCTGTTGTATATGCACGGTCAAATTATTTGCGGAAAATTCGTCAATACAGACAAGACAATCGAAATATTTTTTTTTCTAGATGAAACATGGATAGATAATAACCTCACTTTTAAAAAATGTTGGCGAAATGACATGATCGACGCCGTGTTGACAGACACAAGCTCCACAAACAGGCTTATTCTTGTTCACGCGGGATCAAGAGGAGGGTTTTTAAATGGGGCAAAACTACTTTTTAAAGCTGGTACTACCTCAGGTGATTATCACGGACAGATGAACAGTGTTAATTTTGAAAAGTGGGCCACTGGTATGTTAATCCCTAATCTACCGCAAAACAGCGTTGTTGTGATGGATAACGCGCCGTATCACAGTGTGCAAGAAAATAAAGTCCCAACAAAGTCCAGCACCAAACCTATAATGTTAGAATGGCTAACAAAGAATAATGTGGAAGCTTCAATCACGATAAGAAAAGATGAGCTCTTCCATTTGGTTCAGTTACATAAACCAATAGAAAAATCATTTAAAATCGATGAATTCATCAGGAGTCATGGCCATGTCGTAGTAAGACTCCCACCGTACATGTGCGACCTCAATCCGATTGAGTTGGCTTGGGCAAAAGTGAAAAGAATAGTACGGCATCACAATGTTACTTCAGATTTATCCCTAAAAAGGTTAAAAGAAGTTACGGAGCTGGCGATTTCTCAAGTTACAGAGGAAGATTGGCGTGGTTTCGATGATCACGTCATAAATTTAGAAGAAAATTATTGGCAAAGAGATGGATTAATTGAAGATACCATAGATCGATTCGTCATTGAGGTCAGCGACGGCGAGGATAGTGACACCGATTCAACCATATCTGCCATTTCTGAATCTGATTAAATTTTTTTTATTCCGTTTTGTGAAATGATTATTAAAAACATGTGATAATTATGATATTGTTTTTATTTTCATCATGTTAACCTAGTGTAAAAAATAAAATTAAACTTATAACGATGTTTAAATTTATCGACATTCATTACTCATTGTGGTCATCAATAATTATAATTAGGCCACAGCACTACCGCATTCCTAAGCTCTGCATTCAACTCGCGCGCTATCTGTAGGTATATGTGTATTTGAGTCCTGTATATTGAAGCATGCGCAGTGAGCGTAGTTGGGATTTTAACAGTTTTATGCAGCGTGATATTATGTTTACAGTATTAATGCGAGACCCAATACTCCAAGAGAAGCGACAAGAACACGTCATGTTCCAGAAGTATGCCCTCGAGCTGCTAGAGCGAGTCTCCGGCAAGAGCAAACACATGGGCGCCGAGTTCGAGACCTCACTAGCTAATATACATAGGGTGAGTCCTCCTCCACATGCCGTTTTCCTCATTACTGAGGGTCGTGATGTCCCTATGGAATATCTTCTCCTTTACAATAGTTCGCCATCTGTTACGATCCCGGGCCGCGATTATAGCATCATGCAGGTCGGTGTCCAGAGATGAACGGATTTGGTCAGTCCAACTTATTGGACTGTGATCTCTAGAACGTATTCCATCCATCTGCCCAGTAACCATCAGATGTTCGATTTTGTCTCCATCCTTTCTGGCATGTAGGTAGATTCAAAGAATGAGTATTATAGGATATAACTCAAGTAACAGTTGTTGGAGAAAAAACAGGAAGGCTGAAATGGACACGTTTCGCGGATGCACCCCGAGAGAGGGGTAAGGATCGTTGCCCAATGGTTGAGCGAACGTTATGTGAGTTTGAAGGGAAAAAAGGATGAAGTAGAATGTACGATAGTAAAAATAATTAACTGAATTGTGCTAATCACTACAAAATTAGACATTTTCGTCCACAGGCGAACGTAGTAGCCCAAACGCGTATAAACTACAACGAGCGTCAGCTACTGCAGCTGGTAGCAGCACACCTTGCCGCGCGAGGACTCAGCGCCAGCGCCGCCACGCTGCAGCGGGAGGCCCACCTGCCCCCCGCCGCGCTCCCCGCGCCGCCCCCGCCGCCTCCCCCGCCGGTCTACACCCCCTCCACGCCGACCAGAGTGAGTATATTCAGCGCCAGCCCCGCCTGCTCCCCGCCGGTCTACACCCCCTCCACGCCGACCAGAGTGAGTATATTCAGCGCCAGCCGCCGCTCCCCGCCGGTCTACACCCTCCACGCCGACCAGAGTGAGTATATTCAGCGCCAGGCCCGCCTGCCCCCGCCGGTCTACACCCTCCACGCCGATCAGGTGAGTATACTCAGCGCCAGGCCCGCCTGCCCCCGGTCTACACCCGCTCCGCCGACCAGAGTAGTATATTCAGCGCCCCTGCCCCCGCCGTCTACACCCCCTCCCGCCGATCAAGGTAAGTATACTCAGCGCCAGGCCCGCCTGCTCCCGCCGGTCTACACCCCTCCGCCGACCAGTGAGTACTCAGCGCCAGTGCCGGTCTACACCTCCGCGCCGAGAGTGAATATACTCAGTGCCAGGCCCGCCTGCCGCCGATCTACACCCCTCCACGCCGACCAGAGTGAGTATATCGGCGCCAGGTCCGCCTGCCCCCCGCCGGTCTACACCCCCTCCACGCCGATCAGAGTGAGTATACTCAGCGTCAGGCCCGCCTGCCCCCCGCCGGTCTACACCCCCTCCACGCCGACCAGAGTGAGTATACTCAGCGCCAGGCCTGCCTGCCGCCCGCCGAAAAGATGTAGTCATCATTATCTCAACGTTGATCCCAGTCGCATCCGAAGCTTTTTTTTTCTGGGGTCCGCTGATTTTGGCTGATTTTGGCTAAACTTCGATATTTTCCGTGAAGCGACTGCCTTCTGACCTCCACAAAACGAAGGCAATATCGAAGCATTGCAGTTAAACCAATTGTTGGGCTTTTGAGGGCTCCAACAACCCGTAACGATTGCCATTAGATGTTCGCATGGCAAACGGGACCAAAGGCTTAACATGCTTTCTGAGGCACGACCAGACCAGTGCAAATATTCATATTCATGCATACAAATATTTACACTGCGGGGGATCGAACCCACGTCTAGCGCAACGGCCGCGTTTGCTACCGCTACGTCACGGAGGCTGTCAACAAATCTAGTGTTGGTGGTAATATCAAATCTCACAATTAAACTCTCTATATAAATGTATTATACACTATACATCGCTCGTTTTCCTGGCAGCCTCGCCTGTCGGTGACCCGGGCAAACAACAGTGGACACCGCGACAGTATGGACCTGAACAACTCCAACAATATGCACGTCGATGAAAATAGCCCGTTACCTCCTGTCATTAAACTCAGGTGAGTAATTTCATTGGTATATTTACTTGCTGCTGTGCGCTGCTTCTTCACGAAGCGGATGACATGCAAATCAAATCAAAGACATTTATTCAAAGTAGGTTGAAACTCTAACCCCTCTCTACAAAAAGCATGATAGGACAGCAAAGACTAGACCATACCATACCAGACTATACCATATCATACCAGACCAGCCCATACCATAGCACACCATACCTGCCCATATCATATTCATACCATACCACACCAGACCATACCATACCAGACCAGACCATACCTTTCCATACCAGGCGAGACCATACCATTCCATACCTTTCCATACCAGGCGAGACCATACCATTCCATACCATACCAGACCAGACCATACTAGACCATACTATACCAGACCATACCATACCAGACCATACCATACCAGACCATACCAGGTGAGACCATACCATTTCATACCAGACTAGACCAATAAAATTATTGTCATGAACTATTAAACTGTGTTATATTAAATTGTTGTTTATTCGGAATCTCTAACAAGGGATACACTTATGCAATATAAATTTACAATAACAGAAAAGGCTCTTACGTATGCTCCTTGAATTACAGAAGACCACAGCATGCACATATATCAGTTATAAATTATGAATACAGATTATAAAAATAAAAAAGAAACGTAAAAATTATAATCACCATTAAGCATTCATGTTACAAATAATGTATTCAAGATAAAAATTGAAAAATAATTAAGAATTTAAAAATAATAGTTATTACCCAACCCGCCTGCCCAGCGTGGGGATTGTGGCAACCCCAATGGAACGAAAGCCTTGGGGGAAAAGAAGAATAATTATTAATAATTAACATGATGTCAAGATTAGGTCTTTATACAACATTATTTTTTATTTATTTATGTCCAGTATTTTTAAGTAAAGAATCTATGTACAAAATTTCAAAAAGATATCATGAAATACCATAAAGTTGCTTGAATGGGACTTGGGACAACCAAGTAGAATAGCGAGCTTATGGTATCATGAAGTACCATAAGCTTGCTATTCTACTTGGTTGTCCCAACAAAAATAAGGTCATAAGTCCGCTCGTACGGGTGAGCGCGGTGCGTTGACCTCTGGCGTCAGCTGTGGCGCGCGCGTAAGTACTATGATCTATCGTAACCGCTCGGTAACCACTCTGCAACAATTTCTAAATGTATTTGGGAATAAAATTATTGATATCGATTCAGTTGCTTATTCTGAACAAACTATATTCAGGTTTGGTATAAATAAAAAATAATTTTGTATATACCCTTCGAGACTGATGAAGTGTGATTTTATTATCATACAAAGATTGATAGTAAATTGTTTTTTGTTACACAAGCGACCCTCCCTGGCTTCGGTCGGATATGAGTTTAGTTGTTAAAAGGTATTTAAATACAATAATATAATTAATTATTTATGTAGAAAAATTACTATTACAGTTTTAATATTGATTTGCATGTCAGATTATAATTATGTATAAGGACTAACCACACTTATTATAGGTCTACAAATATCAGAAGTGCAATTTGGCAGTTCTAACTTACTGAAGAATAGGGATTGGGTATAAAAAAAAAACGATTACTGCAATATCCGATTTATACGAGATATTGATTTCGTTTCTTTGTAATTTCTAATCGGTAATCGATTAAATAAAATAAATAATAAAGGACGCTTTCATTGAAAACGATAGTTATTAGTAAGTTCGTATTCGGTATTTTTTAACGATTATTAGTAAGTATACAAGTGAATTTGAAGAGTCAAAACACTACGGTATAGTACCTTACTACGTGACTTTGACACGACGTCGAGAAAAAATACGATTTATTGCCTACATTGGTTGTATTGCTTTGTTTGAAAAATTTTAATATAAATTAGGTGATTAAGAATTGTGCAGTTTGTGATAAAAATAAAAATAACTTTAAAATTACGTGGTTTTACGGAAGAAATAAATGTTATTTTTTGAGTTATGTATGTACAAAGTTGTGTCGCCATGAAAAGTATGAAATGTCAAATTGCACTTTTTATATTTATAGAAGTAACAGATAAAAATTAGAGTTTAACATACCTACTAGTATAGCGAACGACAGGCCTCCGTGGCTAAAGCTGAAGGGCCTCGGATGCGATTGACATGAAGATCATGAAGACATGTTTCATCTACCAACCCGCATTGGGCCACCTACAGGTCCTGAGTCCCAGGAGTGGGGAATATAGGCTGATTATCATAGGTCGGAATAGGTAGAGTGATTTTTGGTACTTGTATCATAAATGTTCTCAGAAAGAACAACATGGATAAGCCATTTTCCCTGAATGTAATTCCGGATCCAAGGAAATATTGTTAATGTTGGTAGTGACGTTATTACTACTCAATTCATTTAAAGGAAGGTAACAAAATTAAACTAATTTATTATAATAAATAAATGGAAACATGAAGCGCTCATCCTCTCTCTACTTATTTAAAACTTGCTGTGTCCAACAGGGTCCATAATTGTTTCCAATATTATATTATTATATTTACCACCTATGGATACCTACCATTATGGATGCAATAAACGATTTGATTTGATTTATTATTTACTTGTTGAAAAATAAAAACAATCAAATTCCGATCGAAGCATTAATACATTTCAATATTTTATTTTTAGCCTCTAATGAAGGGTATGGCCATATCAAATGGTTTTACGACTTAATATAATTTATACATGTCGAGTTTTGTCATGTTGAGAGGCTTCGTCAAGATGCGTCTGACCTCAATTGGGAACGCCTGGCTGTGACGTCAACGGTTGACGACAAGCTGCACATTTTCGATCAGGCAGTCCTTGCACTCTACGATAAGCATGCTCCTGTCAAGCGGATTAAAGTTCGACGTCCTCCTGCTCCCTGGATCACGACAGGAGTTCGAATGGCGATGAGGCGTAGGGATCGGGCCTTTCGAAAATTTAAAAAGGATCGCAGTGAGGAGAATCGGAACGTTTACAAATCTGCTAGAAATAAGTGTAATCAGTTGATACGCAACGCTAAACGCCGCCATATTCTCGAAAACATATCTTCTTCTTCACCTGCTGATATCTGGAAGTTCCTTGGTACTCTTGGTATCGGCAGACCACGGCATGTGGATTTCCCTAATTCAATTGGCCTTGATGATATCAACCGTCATTTCACAACTACTTGTCATTTGGATCCCCAAATTGTGGCCCAGACGGTTGATTTCATTGCTGGCCAATCGAGCCCCTCCATAGAACCATTTCAGTTCTCTCCGGTGTCCATGGACGAAATTAAAAAGATCATCCTCTCAATAAAATCCAATGCTATGGGCTATGATGGCATCAGTCGTAATATGGTTGTATGGACCCTTGATAGCCTTCTCCCTCCAATTTCCCACATCATTAACTATTCTCTCGATTCCAGACAATTCCCATCCCTGTGGCGCATGGCCTATGTCCGCCCACTCCCTAAAATTTCAAACCCTTACCAACCTAGTCACTTTCGTCCCATTTCCATTCTCCCATTCATGTCTAAAGTGCTTGAGGCCTGCGTACATAAGCAGTTTTCTGGATTTATTTATCGGAACAGCCTCATCAGTCCCTTACAGTCTGGTTTCAGACCTGGGCACAGTACAGCCTCCGCTCTCCTTAAAGTGACTGGTGACATAAGAGAGGCTATGGAGGACACCAAAGTTACTGTCTTGGTATTAATTGATTTCTCCAATGCCTTTAACGCCGTCAGCCATGATATTCTCCTTGCTGTTCTCTCTCACCTTATGGTTTCGTCCGAGGCTCTGGAGTGGTTCTCTTCTTATCTTCGGGGACGTCAGCAGTCAGTTCGCGTTGATGAGAGCTCATCGAGTTGGCGTGACCTGTATGCTAGTGTTCCTCAGGGCGGTATACTTTCTCCATTATTATTCTCCATTTTCATTAATTTTATACCTCACTGTCTTCGGTGTTCGTATCATCTATACGCTGATGATCTCCAATTATATACAGCTGAGCGAGTGGAAGGTATGTCGAATGCTATAGCGGAGGTAAACCGAGACTTAGAGGCTATCAAAAACTGGTCTGATAGATTTGGGGTGACAGTAAACTCCTTAAAGTGTCAGGCCATTATTATTGGAAGCTCACGCATGATGAGTAGGTTAACACTTAGCTCTCTCCCTTCTCTTATCTTCAACGGTACCGTTATACCTATTACCTCCACTGTGAAAGATCTTGGTTTGTATATTGACTCGACGCTTAGCTGGCAACGTCAGGTGTCATATGTTAGTCAACGGATCAACGGTACCCTGCGTTCCCTATATCGCTTGAGGAACTTCTTACCCGCTAAAACGAAAACCATGCTTGTGCAGACTTTGATTTTCCCCATGATCGATTATGGTGACGTGTGCTACTTTGACCTGAATTCGGTTTTGCTGGATAAGCTTGACAGATTGCTCAATAGTGGTATCCGGTTTATATTCAATCTGAGGAAATATGACCATGTATCCAGCTACAGGTCTGAACTGAAATGGATGCCCATTCGCCAAAGAAGAGATTTGCGAGCCTTGACCACGCTTTTCTCCCTTCTTAATTCGCCCACTCCTCCTTCTTATCTTACGGATCACTTCCAATATTTGTGTTCTTCACACAGCAAGAATCTGCGTTCTTCTAATAATCTTCTCTTACTCTGTCCTTCTCATACCTCTGACTTTGTTCACTCTTCATTTCATATTCAGTCAATTCTTTTGTGGAATGCGCTTCCTCTTGATATCATGATGGCGACTAGTCGGTTTGCATTTAAGCGGAAATTGCAGTTATTTTGCGAATGGTTAGGGTAGGGTCATCTCAACACCTCTCTCACAAGTTTTATTTTTGTATATATTATAAGTATATATATAGTAATAGTTTGTATATGTATATAGCCTTATTTAAGTATTTGTTTATATAGTGTTAAGAGTTTTTCTTTTCCTGTTCATTGTTTCTACTAAAGCACCTGCCATCTAGTCTCTTCACCACCCGAGGTTGACTGGTAGGGAATGCCTAGGGCATTAAGTCCGCCTCTGTACATTTTCTTTGTGCGAAAGTATAAATAAATAAATACATATTTTTTTTTTAATAATCAACCAATTCCGTAAATCCGGAGGAATGTCCATAATATATACGTTTCCGATCAATGACCCCCAATTCACTCTACCTATTCCGACCTATGCTGATTATGTATGATATATGAAAATATTGTACAGTTTTAATAAAACACAGTACAGAATTAAAAATAATATCTTTTGAAGAATTTGCTTACGGATTTGCCAATTAAGGTATCGCGTTATTTTCTATAATCAAAAACTGAACAAAACTGAGTGTGGTTATTCCCATATCCGGTTAAATACTGCATGGTTTGTACTGTGATTGTTTTGCTACGTATATTAGGCTCGATTCCCGTACAGTACAAATATTTGTTCGACCAGACGGATAGTCGTTAATTTTGCATGTGAGTGTTTCTACATTTTTTTTCCTTAATCCTAGTATACAGAGTGATGCTGACAATACGACAATAAATTAAAGATTGTGTACCTCAACATATTCTCAGTCTACCCATGAGAAATTATATAAATATATCCATTAGTTTAGTCACAGGAAATTATTTTTCATTTTTCACATTTTCTACATGATGTACATATTTGATATTGATAAGGAAGCGCTTACAGGTTGCTGACCGCCGCATCCAGCGGTACTAAACTTTAATAATAATGGCGCGAAAAAGCAAGTCGATACAAGAACGGGCTGCCGCGCTGATCGGAGGTCATAGAACCACTACTTTAAAGGATGTTCTATTCCGTTTGCAACTTTATGCGATTTAGTTTGTTTGAAATTTTCATTTTTTTTTTTTTTTTTGATGCTAGGTTTTTTTCTATGGTTCAGGATTATTTCTACGAACCAGCATCGTCTGTGTTTTCATTTATTGTCGTATTGTCAGCACCACTCCTGTTATGTTTTTCAGTACTTGTGCGTAAATATGTCACATTAAACTTAGAATGGCCCCGACTACATTATTCACAAGCTAAACTAATTTTAAATTCAGTGCATATTCTTTCTATTTCATTAGAAAAATGATAGAATATAATAGTAGTTTATGAAACTGTTACATAATGAGGGGTATTTACCACGAGTGTGTTCGCGAGTTTTTTAATAGTATCACACGAGTGTGTAATACCTAATTATGTACAGTTTCATACACTACTTTATCTAATCTCAGTGCGTCTAACGCCAACGCAACACAATTCCATTTATTCAGTTTCATAATTGTAATATGCAAAATGTTAACAATTCTGCACCCTGCATCACAGGGCATGCGCCAAAGCGCGCGCTGCCACAGATAAAAATGAAATAGTGCTGTCTACATTGATATAATATTAAACAGATATGATATTTTGTACGCTTCAAGTTCAATGCGCTAGTGACTTATCTACTTTAGTTTAATATTATATCAATGGCTGTCTACGGTTTGTAATCTGTACGGTAATGAAAAAAAAAATATTATAACATTATTTTGTTAGAGAAATAATGTTATAATTTAATTTTTTAATTTCCTTTCGACATACTAATGGTAAAGTACGTCAATATAAACTCCTTTTTGGTTTTATATTTTTAATTTTTTGATATGAGAGTAGATAAATATATTTTTTTTATATATCACTAGCACTACATATTATAAAACAAAGTCACTTTTACTTTCCCTATGTCGCTTTGTAGGATTCAATCTTCAAAACTACGCAACGGATTTTGATAGTTCTTTTTAATAGATAGAGTGATTCAACAGGAAGGTTTTTATGTATATAACATGCATAATATACAACGTGTAACATAAAGGGTATATACATAACAAAGGCATGGCATCTTTACATGATATCAAACGATATTGGAAGGGTTTTTTAATCCTATCTCATTATGTTAGGAAGTTATGAGGAAAAACACCGCCAGTGATAGGCTACTATTATACTAGTCGCACAGAGATATTGAAGACATTTATCGGATTTTGGCAAGTAACGTGACGGGTAACGAGTAGTTATTAACGTATGTAGTGTGCTGCCACGTTTGTTATGATTTGATTTTAAGAAACACACGAAACCGAAAATTTGGTACCAATTTTTTGAGTATTTCATTTTGAGTTGAAACCCTTCCGATACCTATCGTTAGATATCATCTAAAGATGCCATGCCTTTGGTATGTATATACCCTTTTTGTTACACGTTGTATAAGAGGAACACTGATAATTTTTGAGGTTTCTAACACATGTCGCAAAATAAACCTATTTTTTTGAGCTTACATTGCAAACGCTGGCTGAATCCTATGAGATAGATCAAAATAATGTACTACAGTTTTGTAGACCTTAAAAATTCCTACAAAAAAGTCTGCGACACCATACGTCTACCTACTATAGTTTCTTCATTATGACTACTTTTTTATGATTGAAAAGAAGAAATTTCTATCTTGAATTACTTGGTTGCGGTTAAGAAGTTCACCAAAAGTTTTTTTTTTTTTATTATTATTACGTATTTCGTGAGAAACATGCAAATAAAAATTCGAAATTCAGATAAGCCGCCAAAACGTTTTATTAAGCAAAATGGCGTCGGGCTTTGTAAGTGATGTCACAAACTTATAAAAGATTTTCGGTTCCGCAGTGGTATTCGTGTTTATCTGTCATTTGTCAGTCAGAAAACAAAAAAATACCATAAATCGCTACAAATATCCTTAAAAATCCTAAAAACACCCGAGAACACATAGAACGACAACAAGTGTTTATGAGCGTATGACGTCATCGTGACATTAGCCAATCCGGATCGTTTCACAATATGTGACGCGAATAACAAAATGCCAAACATATTTTTGTGTTTTTGGATATATTAATTGCTATTATTTTCATTAAAACTCATGTAAATGACAAAAGAACCCTCATTTTATGCATTTAAAGCAAATAATCACAAAAATATTCATTGACAGCCTCCGTGGCGTAGCGGTAGCGGACGCGGCCGCTGCGCAAGGTGGCGCGGTTTCGATCCCCGCACAGTGCAAGTATTTGTATGCATGAATATGAATATTTGCACTGGTCTGGTCGTGTCTCGGAAAGCACGTTAAGCCGTTGGTCCCGGTTGCCATACGAACATCTAGTGGCAGTCGTTACGGGTTGTTTGGAGCCCTCAAAAATCAAACAATTGGTCTAACTGCAATGCTTCGATGTCGCCTTCGGGTTGTGGAGGTCAGACGGTAGTCGTTTCACGGAAAATGTCGAAGTTTAGCCATATCAGCAGTTGGACTGGTAAAGCGGACCCCAGACTCCAAAGCTGAAAAGGCTGCGGATGCGACTGGGATTAACGCTGGGATGATGAATCACAAAAATATTCATACTGTCAAATGGCCTATTCCCATGTAAATTATATGTTTACTCCTGTCAAATTGAGATACTCCATTGACAGTTTAGACGTGATCAAAAAACGCTAAAAATACGTCGATTTACGTCAACTGCGTCAATTTGATAGCACTAAACAAAACTCGTCTTCTATCCTTTTCATATTAATAAATATGTAAAATAAATAAATAAATGGAAACATGAAGCGCTCTTCCTCTCTCTACTTATTTAAAACTTGCTGTGCCCAACAGGGTCCATAATTGTTTCCAATATTATATTATTATACAGTATGTTAACTAACAGAGGGCGTTCCCGTTAACCCGAAATAGTATAGCATACATACATGCTAAAAAAATATTTCCATTCGAAAACAAAATGTTTTAAAATTTTTTCCAATATGAAAATATTCAATAAAAATTTTAAATTGACATGTAAAAGAAACACACTGTACACGCGAACATGAAAGACGGCAACGTCGCAATTTATTTATACATGACGACTACTACTTTGATTTAAAACAGGAGGTTTCAAATTTATTTCCAATTAGAATTTTTTTTAATTCGGATTTTTTATGCTTATTTTTCTATGCTGATATTTTTATTTTAATCTATTAATGATATATATTAACGAGTTTAAGGGAACGCCCTCTGTTATTTAACATACTTTTTTTTTTTTTTATAAGTTATAAACAAGCGCTTGACCGCAATGCCGCCTGATGGTAAGCAGTGATGCGATTATTGATGGTAAAGCGCGCTAGTTTATTAAGAACCTATTCACTCTAGCCTTGAAGACACTCAAATTGTAATGTGACGGAAACACCGTCGCTGGCAAACTGTTCCGTCCCTCGATGTACGCGGATGGATCGATCCCAGTACAATGTGACTATTATTAACGAATTTGTTACAGAAAAGTACAAAACACACCCCTAGTAGTGACGACCCCGACGTCGGAGCATAAGCGCTCGCTCCAGAAGCAGCTGAGCGTGCCCGCTGGGGAGCCGTCATCCAGCACGCACCATGTGACCCTCCACACCATCATCACTGAGTACCTGTACAATCAACACTCATTGTGCAAGAACCCAGTCGCTACGTGTCCGCAGTTTAATTTGTTCGAGTGAGTAGAAAATGGCTCGTGGTTTAATGTTAGAGGGGCTCGTGGTTATTTGTAAGAGGGGCTCGTGGTTTAATGTAAGAGGGGCTCGTGGTTTAATGTAAGAGGGGCTCGTGGTTTAATGTAAGAGGGGCTCGTGGTTTAATGTAAGAGTAGCTCGTGGTTTAATGTAAGAGGAGCTCGTGGTTTAATGTAAGAGGGGCTCGTGGTTTAATGTAAGAGGGGCTCGTGGTTTAACGTAAGAGGGGCTCGTGGCCAAATATTACAGGGATTCGAGAGTAAGGTGCATGTGTATTACAGAACGTCACTCAAAACTCAAGCTTTACTTAAGTCTCGTTTGAAGCCTTTTGATTGTTTAAAACTAGTTTTAAGTAATGCTTAAACTGAGATCAATGCTTGAGTGACATACTGTAAGACCTTAATGTCTGAGGGGCTCGTGACTAAATGTAAGAGGGGCTAGTGACTAGGTGTAAGCGGGGCTCGTGGTTAAATGTAAGAGGGGCTCCTGGTTAAACGTAAGAAGGGCTCGTGGCTAAATGTAAGAGGGGCACGTGGCTGAGTGTAAAGCGCTAGTGGCTAAATATTACAGGGAGTCGAGGGTAAATGTAAGAGGCTCTCGTGGCTAAGTGTAAGAGGGGTTGGTGGCTAAATATTAGAGGGGCTACTGGATGAATGCTAAAGGGGTACGTGGAGCTCATGGCTAAGTTATAGAGGGTCCTAGCTTTATTGATATACAATATGTAAAGAAAACCCTGTCCGATCCGTGAAGGTATTGTTAGGTATCGATAACTGATTCTACTAATGCCTACAAAGCCGGGTCAAACTTAAAAAAAAAACCTCTAAAAAAATTAGTATTATTTCACGAAAGCGAGGTAATTTAATACATGTGCGGTAGGCAATACATGCGCGGACGAAGGTCGCATCACTCATAATAATGCTGTCTAAAATGCTTAATAAACTAGCGCGCTTTACCATAAAATATTGCATCACTGCTTACCATCAGGCGGGATTGCAGTCAAGCGCTAGTTTATGATTATTAAAAAAAAAATGGTGATCTCAATTTTAAAAAAAATACCAAGTGGGGAAGTTGGAATGAATTCCCGAAAAAAATTGTTTTAAAATTTATTAGTATTGTTACTATGATGATTATGTAAAATTTCATATTTTATTTGGTCATTCGTTTACCTAACCTTTATTATCCTTATGGGTCGGACGGGGTTTTCTTAACATATTGTTGGGTTCATGTCTTAAAGTAATTAACATAAAGAGAGTGAGTTGTGACAGCCTCCGTGGCGTAGCGGTAGCGAACGCGGCCGCTGCGCAAGGAAACACGGGTTCGATCCCCGCGCAGTGCAAGTATTTGTACGCATGAATGTAAGTGAACATTTGCACTGGTCGGGTCATGCCTCGGAAAGCACTTTAAACCGTTGGTTCCGGTTGCCATAAGAAAATCTAATGGCAGTCGTTACGGGTTGTTGGAGTCCTCAAAAGTCAAACAATTGGTCTAACTGCAATGCTTCGATATCGCCATCGGGTTGTGGAGGTCAAACGGCAGTCGCTTCACGGAAAATATCGAAGTATAGCCAGGGCCTGTAGCCAATGTAACATCGCTTCGTAGCGAAGCGAAATCGAATACCAAACCAACCAATGGCGGGAACGATTGACCACGTGATTTATCGCGTCGCGTGGTCTATCGTTCCCGCCATTGGTTGGTTTGGTATTCGATTTCTCTTCGCTACGAAGCGATGTTACATTGGCTACGGGTCCAGCTTCGGATGCGACTGGGATTAACGCTGACATGAAGATGATGATGATGAGTGAGTTGTGATGTGTTACGGTTGTCCTTAGGCCGCACAAGTGTCCCGAGCCGCGGCTGGGCGGCGGCGCGCTTTCATCGCGCGCGTGCGAGGGCAACGTATGCGCGCGCGTGGCTCGGCGCGAACTCGGACTGTCGGCGGCACACGCGCGGATCCACGCGGGGCCGGCGGCGCCGCACGCGCGGCTCCACGCGCGCCTGGTACACGCGCACTTCGCGCCCGTACGGACTATGCGGATGCAGGATGACGAGGCCTATTTCACGCACACCATATTCCATGTATGTACACTCCAACATCATAATCAAAAGTCATTCAAATTAGGCTGAGAATCAGTACTTTTTCAACGTCAATATTTCATAAGACAGTCCCTCAAAATGCCCACCCATCGACACTTCCTAGTGCTTTCGCTGGGAAGAAGAAGTGGCGGAACAAACTCCCCAGCAGCACAGCTGTCTGTAGGCCTAGTATGAGTTTTCATTACGAAACTCGATCGTAGATATCGAGCGCGTCGAAAGAGTGTATACAATATGTAAAGAAAACCCTGTCCGGTCCGTGAAGGTATTGTTACGTATCGATAACTGATTCTACTAATGCCTACAAAGACAGGCTAAACTTAAAAAAAAAAATCCCCCTAAAAAAATAAATATTATTTCGCAAAAAGAGGTAACTTAATACATGTGCGGTACGCAACCCCTTCCGCGGGCGGCGGGGGCAGGGCACGCGGCACCTGTGACGTGGTTGCGTCGCTATTCGCTTATAATAATACCGGTGTTGTCACTTTTTTAAAAATTACCAAATTTCGGGGAAATTGGAATTAATTCCCGGGAAAAAGGATTATTTCAAAATTCATTAGTATTGTTACTATGATGATTATGTAAAATTTTATATTATATTTGGTCAAGTGTTTACCTAACCTTTATTATCCTTATGGGTTTTTTTTACATATTGTATGTAAAGGCCGCTAATAGCTTTTTTTTTACCATACTACTGCGAAATTTTTGGGATGCTGAATACTTTTGGTCAAGGCTGTATTCTAATTGCAATTACTTGGAACTTCATTACCCTTTCCGTCAGGGTTGATAAAAATCATGATTTTTTCAAAAAAATCAAAATAATCCGATTAATTTGATTTAAATCAGGTTTATTTGATTTAAATCAGATTTTTGAAGTCTTTTTAACTTCTTGTCTTTTTTTTAAAATTTAATAGTCGGTTCTCCATTAAAAGGAAAATAACTGATTTTGGTTTAATTTTATTATCAATACAGTTAAAGTAATTAAACAATTCTACTAATAAATCAACAATTTAAAAAACAGTAATGTTAAAAAAAAAGTACAAGGAAAGTAATAACTTACAGACTAAAAAATAAACATGATCAGATACTTATGGTAAGTAAGTATTAATAAACTTGGTAGTAAACTTTATTATTTTTGACGTGACAACGTCTTATAAATTGGTTTGCCGGGTGACACTTCAAGAAACTGCGTTACGCTCCCCGCTCACGTTAAGCGCTCACAATGAGAGCGAGTGAGAGGCACGCGTCCCTTCCACTCGGGCATGGTTAGCCCGCCTAAGAGCGAGAGAGACAGACATAAATAAAAAGTGAAAGGCACGCAAGTGCATAAAAAAAAGAAGAAACTTCTTCGGAGCTACTAGGCAAACATGATGTGGAAGGATATGTTTGATTCTATAAGTTTGATGTTATTGACACTTAGTTTAAGTCCATCTCCAATTTTAGTCAGAATTCTCGAAAACAGCTCGTCAGTTTGTCGAATGAATATTCACATTAAAATGATTTTACCACTCAAAGTCGTTGTCACGTAAAACTTTCGCCCGTATACCGACTTTACAGGCAACCGATTTTTTTAGTATTGAGTTCCTTCAAAAGGAAAACTAATTTGGCTGCCTTCTCAGTGCCTAATCTGTTTCTTATTTTGCTGTGCACTAAATTGACTGCCGAAATATATTCTTTCGACCCTAGCCGGAGAAGCAACTGTACTCAACAATTGCTCGTGTGCACGCCGTGATCTATGTCGGGGGTTGTCCACAGAAATTTTTTTTGGCGACTTAGTTGAAGTAAAAATGTAATGATTTAAATCATTGATTTAAAAAAAAAAGAATCACTTGATTAAAATCACTTGATTTAAATCCCTGATTTAAATCATATCAACCCTGCTTTCCGTCATCATCCCTTATATTGTATCTCTACAATATTGATGTAGGTAGATTATAAAATTGATAAAGATTCATTTATTATGTTCCTCCAGCCGACGCAACAGCAGTTGTTAGCAGCGACATCTGGCGGTGACATTCGGGTATTCAACCTGTTCAGCGGAGTGGAGGAGTACTCGTACCAAGCTCATGAATCATATATCTATCATCTGCAGGTAAATATTAATTTGGCTTTCACTAGAAAAGAGTAGAAGCTTGACCGCAATCCCGCCTGATGGTAAGCAGTGATGCAATCGTTGGCGGTTAAGCGCGCAAGTTTATTAATAGCCAATCCATAAAAAAAAAAACTGAGTAGATAGGAAGGAAGACGCCAGTTGAGCGAGGTGATGCAATGTTAAACTAACACGGAAACACCGCCGCTGGCAAATTGTTCCAGTCCCGCGATATACGCGGTATAAAGGACGAGGCGAAACGCTTCGTCCGGATCGTAGTGGTGTTAACGACGTAAGGGTGGAAACCAGCCGTACGACGGGTCGTCCGATGGTGGAACGGAGATGGGGGAACTAAATCATGCAATTCCCTCGCACACTCACCAAAATGCATCCTATAGAACACCGAAAGGCTGGCTACTCTACGTATTGTTTAAGTCTGCTCTAAGTATATCTTGGACTGATGAATGATACCAATGACTGATTACAATGTGAAGGAAAACATCTTGAGGAAACCTGGACTTTAAGTCTAAAATCGCCAACCCGCATTGAGCAAGCGTGGTGATTATGCTCAATCCTTCTCTGTATGAGAGGAGACCTGTGCCCAGCAGTGGGGCGATAAAAGGTTGATGCTGATGACAAGTCTGTGCTGAATAAATGTATTTTCTTACAGGCGAGTAGAGACGGATTACTTCTACTAGCGTCAGCGACCACGCCATGGAGACCACTTTCATCATTATGGAGCTTGAAAGATTATGAACAATTGTAAGTATTCCAATAGTTATTCTAAATTATGACGACAGCCTCCGTGACGTAGCAGTAGCGAACGGCCGCTGCGGAAGGAGACGCGGTTTCGATCTCCGCGCAGTGCAAATATTTGTATGCATGAATATGAATATTAGCACTGGTCTTATCGTGCCTCGGAAAGCACGTTAAGCCGTTGGTCCCGGTTGCCATACGAACATCTAGTGGCAGTCGTTACGGGTTATTGGAGCCCTCAAAAGTCCAACAATTGGTCTAACTGCAATGCTTCGATATCGCCTTCGGGTTGTGGAGGTCAGACGGCCGTCGCTTCACGGAATATCAATATTTAACTGCTGATTTTATTGACTGGTTTGATTAGACTGGTAAAGCGGACCCCAGACTAAAGCTTCGGATGCGACTGGGATTAACGCTGAGATGATGATGACGATTCTAAATTATGATGGCACGGTTGGCGTAGTAGCTGGGCGATCGATTGCTGCGTTGCGTGTCCTGGGTTCCAATTCCTCACTGAACAAAATTTGAATGACCTACAACTCGCGCTAATTAACTGTGCACCTCGCTCTGTGACGTCATTCGGACGGTACCGTTTGTAAAAAAAAATTGAATTATGTTAAAAAAAATATATATTACAATTTTTTTTATGTTAATAATAGGTCGTTTTGACAATAAAGCGTCATAATATTAGCTTATTTTACTCATGACGTTTTGCAATTAAATTGATACATATGGACTGAAATATAATGATGGTGCAACCGACAGGCTTCGCTAACGTAAAAAATAAAACAATCTTATTAAAAAAAATACAAAGCAAAAACTCCACAGAAACAGTACTAACAACAGGGGATTTAAACTGTATTTAAACAATAGGCTATTTGACAGTATGATTATTTTTGTGATTATTTGCTTCAAATGCATTAAATAAGGGTTCTTTATGTCATTTACGTTATTTTTAATACAAATAATAACAATTAATATATCCAAAAACACAAAAATATGTTTGACTTTTTGTTTCTCGCGCCACATATTGTGAAACGATCCGGATTGGCTAATGTCTCGATGAGGCCATACGCGCATCAGCACTTGTTGTTGTTCTGTGTTCTCAGGTGTTTTATCGATGTATTTATACAACCCGGTACAGCACACCACTTTTAAACCATTTTATTAGATAAACAACAACAAATAACTGATAAATACAAACACCACTGTGGAATCAAAAATCGTTTATAATGCTTGTGACGTCACATACAAGGCGCAACGCCATTTTGCTGAATGAAGCGTTTTGGCGGCTTATTTGAATTTTGAATTTTTATTTGCATGTTTATTACGAAATACGTATTTAGAATTAAAAAAAAAAAATACTCTCGGTGAACTTCTTAACCGCAACCAAGTAATTCAAGATAGAAATTATAAATCTGTCGAATAGCCTATTGTGACAAAGATGCTATCGCTACTCAGCGCTTACGGCTAATGCGGGGCGTCGCGTGGGGAAGAGGGAGAGTGGTCGCATTCCATCGAGGTGCACATTTAACTTGCGCGAGTTATACGTGTAGTTGTTCCGGGTCTGACTGTTTTAAATGTTTGTAATCCATGATACAGGACTAATTCCTAATGTGGGGCAACTTTTTTTTTGTATTGTTTTAGTTGCTACGTTCATTTTGTTTATGGAGTATCTTAATTTGACAGTACTAAACTATTCTTGAGTCGTGGGGGCCTAGTGATTAAAACATTAGCCTCTCAAGTATGAGTGTGCGGGTTCGATTCCAGCCCCCTAATTGACCACCCATTGGTCAGTCAAACGATCCCAACTAGTCGCAATCATTTGACAAAAATGTGTTCGCCGATTAGGGGGCTGGTCAGGCAAGTACCAATGTAACTTTTATAAGTTATTTCTACTTTCTAAGTACATATATCTTGGACACCAATAACTGATTACAAGATGAAGGAAAACTTGAACTTTTAAGTCTGAAATCGCCAACCCACATTGAGCAAGCGTGGTGATTACGCTCAATCCTTCTCTATATGAGAGGAAACCTGTGCCCAGCAGTGGAACGATAAAAAGGTTGATGATGAAACTGACATATTATCTTCTGTCCTTAAAAAGAAGAAGACGCACTGATCTTAAATGTGTGATGTATGTATTGAGGGTAGATTAAGATTTATATTTTGCCTTATGTTTTCGGTAGGTAGTAACTTTGTCTGCGAATACAAGTGATTAAGAACGGACGTGTTTTAATTGCAAACCCGCTAGACAGTGCTCCCTAGTCCTACGGGATTTCTCAGTGGCGACGAGGATTTACAGAACTCACGAGTGCTATATTGTGTTAGTTAGTGAAGCAATTTTGTTGTTGAAATGTCGATCGGCAAGTTGGAAATGTTTGACCTGGCCCGAGACAGTTGGGACCTGTACATTGATAGACTGGAGCAGTATTTTGTGGTCAACGACGTCAAGGAGGCGTTGAAAGTAGCAACCCTCATAACTGTGATTGGCGGTGAAGCTTATGAACTACTTGTGAATTTGTGTACGCCGGCGAAACCTTCAAGCAAAACTTATAATGAACTTGTATCAATAATGAAAGGTCATTTACAGCCCAAACCCAGCATACTAGCAGAACGTTATATTTTTCGCCAACGTTTGCAACGTAAAGAAGAAAGTATTGCAGAATACCTTGCAGAGTTAAAAAAATTAACGAAACATTGTGGCTTTACTTCACAAAGTTTAATGGAAAATTTACGCGATCAGTTCGTTTGTGGCTTGTTAAATGACAGCATAAGACTGCGGCTGTTTACGGAGGAAGATGTCGGGTTCGATAAAGCATTAAAATTAGCAATTAGCATCGAGGCCGCTGAGGTTAATGCCGCGTTAGTGGAAAAACACGCAAAAAGAAGCGAACTATCATCTGTCATAACAGGCGAGGTAGCGGTGCATAAGGTGGCAGCTGCGAAGAGCAATGAATCACGCGGGGACTCCAAGCGCGGAAGCGGCGGCAGCGGTGTCGGGAGCTGTGGCGCGGCCGGTTACAGCGGTCGGCCGAGCGCCCGCAAAGTACGCGGCGTCAACCCGGCGGCGGCGACCGACGGCGGTGGCCAAAGCAATAACAGGGGCGGAGCGAGTAATGCAGCGCGACGGAACAGGAGCGACATAACGAGAAGCCAAGGCAATTGTGAAGCGTGTGGTGGATGGCATAATTCCAGTTCATGTCAGTTTACGGCTTATGTTTGTCGTGTTTGTAATCGGCGTGGACATTTGAAGAAAGTGTGCCCAAACTTGCAAGCGAAGTCGACATATAATATGACGAAGGAAGTATTGAAAGTCGACTCAGACAAAGGGAGCGATGAGGTACATACTTTTTGTTTACAAACATGTAAGAAGTTAGGTAATGGACCATATAAAGTGAATGTTTGCGTCAATAATGTGGACTTAGAAATGGAGATTGACACGGGAAGCGCAGTGTCATGTATTAGTTATGACTGTTATAAGCGACATTTCCCTCAGTGCCCGTTAACAAAAAGTGACTTGTCTTTACGCTACTACACTGGTGAGTGTGTCGTACCGATCGGTATGTTTGTAGCGGAGGTTGTTTATCGAAACAATAAAAAGTCACTGAGTTTATACATTGTGAATAATGGTAATGTTAATTTAGTGGGTAGACAATGGTTAAATGAGCTATCTATAGATTTGTGTAGAAGCAATTGTAATCTTATCCGTAAATCCGATTGTGTATTCAACTTAGAGAGATTCAGTTCCAAATACTGTGAAGTATTCTCGGACGGCCTGGGGCGGTTCACGGGCGGCACGGTCGGGTTCCGGCTGCGCGAGGGCGCACGGCCGGTGTACATGCGCGCGCGCCCGCTGGCGTACGCACTACGCGAGCCGGTGGAGCGAGCACTCAACTCGTTGGTCAGAGATGGAGTGATCACGCCTATTAGTACCTCGGACTGGGCGACACCAATAGTGCCGGTAATGAAGAAGGATGGCGATATACGGGTATGTGCCGATTTTAAAATTACGCTCAATAAAGTGTTAGAGGTGGACCGTTTCCCGTTGCCGCGGGTGGAAGATTTGTTAACAAAATTACATGGGGGTGACAAGTTTACAAAAATTGATTTATCCCAAGCTTATTCTCAATTCGAGTTGGATGAGGAGTCCAGACAATACGCGGTTATTAATACTCACCGGGGATTATTTAGATATAATCGATTAGTTTTCGGTTTAGCATCAAGTCCTGGTATTTTCCAACGGAAGCTCGAGCAGTTATTTGCTGACATGCCCAGGGTGGGGGTGTTTTTAGATGATCTCATCATTACGGGTCGAAATGACCAAGAACATTTAGAAACCTTACACGAGGTTTTCAGTAGGTTGATGCAGTATGGTCTTAAGATTAAAAAAGAGAAATGTTCGTTCTTTACTGATTCGGTAACCTACTTAGGGTTTGTAATTGATAGGGAAGGGGTACATACTTCACCGGAGAAAATTCATGCCATTTTAAAAGTTCCGGTGCCACAAAACGTGTCGGAGCTGCGCTCTTTTCTTGGTTTAGTGATGTACTATGCGAAGTTCGTTCCAAATATCAGCACGTTATTGGCACCACTGTATAAACTACTTCGCAAGGAATCCAAGTATAGGTGGGATGATGATTGTGACGGTGCTTTTAATAAGGTGAAAAAGATGCTGGTGTCGAGTGAGGTGCTGGCCCACTACAGTCCCGAGCAGCCGCTAGTGCTGACGACGGACGCCAGCAGCGTGGGCGTGGGCGCCGTCATCTCGCACGTCACCGGGCAGCGCGAACGCCCGGTTGCCTACGCGTCGCGCGCTCTTAACTCGGCGGAAAGGGCGTATTCGCAAATAGAAAGGGAAGCGTTGGCTATCATTTTCGGAATAAGAAAATTCCACCAATATTTGTATGGCAGGAAATTTGTGTTGAGAACAGATCACAAACCGTTAGTGGCCATTTTCGGTGATAAGTATGGCATTCCCGTTATGGCCGCCAGTCGGATGCAGCGCTGGGCGGTACTATTGTCGGGTTATGATTACACCATCGAATATGTAAGTAGCAAAAAAAATTCAGCGGACGCGTTGTCTCGTTTACCTGTGGGGCGACCACTAAAGGAAAGTCGGGAGACCACTTACGTAAATTTTGTACAAAATTTCTTACCAGTGACTAGGGAAACAGTACTCGAACACATGCGCAAGGACTCGGTGTTACAAAAAGTAATGTTGTACATACGATCAGGTTGGCCTATTAGTTGTGAAGATGAAAGCTTGAAAACGTATTTTAACCGGCGCAACGAGTTGTATAGTGATGGAGGTTGCATTGTATGGGGTTACAGATTGGTAATTCCGGCGACGTTACGCGAGAAATTAATGAAATAACTTCATATGGGACATCTGGGCGTGGTTAAAATGAAAAGTTCGGCTCGAAGTGTTATGTGGTGGCCGGGCATCGACGGGGACATAAAGCGGGCGTGTCGCGAGTGCGCCACGTGCGTCGCCGAGAGCGCAGCACCGCCGCGCTCGCCGCCGCAGCCGTGGCCCTATGTGGCCGAGCCCTGGTCTAGATTGCACCTAGATTTCCTAGGTCCTCTTGGAGGAAAAACGTTCTTAATCATTATTGATTCATCAACTAAATGGTTAGAAGCGTTTCACATGCCAAGGACAACAGCTAGTTCAGTCATTAAAGTTTTGAGGGAAACATTCGCTCGTTTTGGTCTTCCTAGAGAGGTCGTTACGGATAATGGCCCCCCTTTCACCAGCCAGGAGTATGCGCATTTTATGGCTAACAACGGGATCAAAATATCCTATTCGGCAGCATATCACCCATCTTCAAATGGAGCAGCAGAGGGCGCTGTTAAGCTATGCAAACGGGCTATTAAAAAGGCAAGTAGGGACCAATGTGATATTGATGTGGCCTTGCAGACTTACCTTATGGCATACAGAAACGTGGAGCACAGTACCACTGGCGCGTCACCAGCCATGCTGCTGCAGCGAAGGCAACTTCGTACACGTTTAGATCTACTAGGAAGTAAGAGACACGTAGAAGACAGGGTTCGGAGAGCACAGGAAAGACAGGTTTCTCAGGCGGGGGGTGTTATTAGGCACTTCAAAGAAGGGGATAAAGTACATATTCGAAATTTTACGGGGGGTGAGAAGTGGGTTAGTGGTTGCATCCAAAAGAAATTAGGTTCGCGTAATTATTTGGTTAGCAGGGAGAACGGTCCACCTGTCGCAAAACATGTTGATCAATTGAAACGCAAAACGGTACACCGAAGTATATGGTCATCTTTATCAGAACCGAACTCGGTAGGTTCAGGCGAGACCGAGACGCGAGATGTTGGTGACCCAACTAGTGGTGGAGTGCTGGCTCCTCCGTCTAGTATTAGTGACCACACCACCAGCCCGATCGACCCGACCGCCGAGCCCCGACGTGCAGGTCTTAGACCTAGACACTTGCTCCGGCCCCCTATAAGATACGGTTATGATGACATTGATTGATAGCTACTATGTAATGTTGTATAATTATGTGTTGTATTAGGACAATTGTTTCTTATAAGTATAGTTAGATAAGGGTGAGGGTGTGATGTATGTATTGAGGGTAGATTAAGATTTATATTTTGCCTTATGTTTTCGGTAGGTAGTAACTTTGTCTGCGAATACAAGTGATTAAGAACGGACGTGTTTTAATTGCAAACCCGCTAGACAGTGCTCCCTAGTCCTACGGGATTTCTCAAAATGTAGTTTATTTTGTCATTTAATTGTGTCTTTTCCAGATTCCACTTCGACAATGAAGAGTATGTCGAATTCTCGAAAATGTCTGATGAGAGGATGATAGGTACCAAAGGGGAGACGGCAACGATCTTCGACACCCGCACGGGCAGAGAGCTGATGACCTTGACTCCCGCTATTAGCAACCAGTATGCTAAGAACAGAGCAACGTATAACCCGACCGATGAATTGGTTTTGTCAGGTATGTTTGCCGCGGTCGGTATGTGGATGGGTCGAACTGAAATCAGACTCCCACCCCCGTACTACCCTAACTACCCCCACCCCCACCCAAATGATTTTTGTCAAATGATTGTGACGAATTGGGATCATTCGGACTGCCCATTGTTCCGTCCAAATGATCCCAACTAGTCGCAATCATTTGACAAAAATGTGTTCGCCGGTTAGGGGGCAGGTTTAAATCACCTAAATGGTTATTGAATTATGCTACTATTATAGAAATGCAGTTGTAAGGTACGCATCGCTACGTCATCTTCAAGCCACGCATCGCATAGTAATCAAGACCGCCGGCTCTGCGAACGCGTTATATTTACATTATTTTCGTTAGTGCTATCTCGCTCGCGCGCGCATCTGTCTCGTTTCTTGTAGCTACTTACAGAGTTTTGTAGGCGCGTTCCTATTGGATGATCGCGACGCCTTTATAGCAGTACTGGCACTACTTCAGCCCCAGAGGTTTTGCACTTAAGCATGTTGTATGCATCGAAAAGATAAGTTGTTATTTTTACACTGCTACCTTTGCTTTTATTTCAACACTACCTTCATCGCCGCTACACAGTTCTTTATACAATATGTAAAGAAAACCCTGTCCGAGCTGTGAAGGTATTTGTTAGGTATCGATAACTGATTCTACTTATGCCTACAAGGCCGGACTAAACTTTAAAAAAAAAATCCCCCTAAAAATAAATATTATTTCGCAAAATGAGGTGACATGTGCGGTAGGCAATACATCCGCGGAAAGGGCTGGGGCACGTGGCCGTATCGCTCGTAATAATACCGTCGAAAATGGTGTTATCACTTTTTATAAATTACCAAATTTTGGGTAAGTTGGAATTAATTCGCGGAAAAAAAAGAGTATTTTAAAATTCATTAGTATTGTTACTATGATGATTATGTAAAATTTGATATTTTATTTGGTCATGTGTTTACCTAACCTTTATTATCCTTTTGGGTCGGACGGGGTTTTCTTTACATATTGTACCTCAGTGTACATTTTAGTTATAAAGACAGGTCTTACGGAGCCATGCCGTACTGAGGGACGGGCCTGAGCAGTAGTGTTGCGATGTGTGCCGGGTACGATGCGCCAAATGTTGTTGTGTCGGGAGTTTGGTCGTGGAGAGTCTCCAGATCAATCTCCCTCTGGCGCAGCATCATTGGTCGTGTTATTTGGTTCAACATTGCATCACCTCGCTCCACTGCCGTCTTACTTCCTATTCACTAATAAACTAGCGCGCTGTTCATCAACAATTGCATCACTGCTTACCATCAGGCGGGATTGCGGTCAAGCGCTAGTTTATAATAATAATAATTTATTACTTTTAAGTTTAATTTACTCTATTCAAGCGTGTTTTTTATATTGATTTTGGTTTTCTTTACAGACGGCGTGCTATGGGACGTGAATACGGGAAAGGAGATTCACAAGTTTGACAAACTCAATCAGACACACAGTGGAGTGTTTCATCCGAATGGCTTAGAGGTACATTCTACTACATATTATAATATTACTAGCTGGGCCCCGCGGTTTCACCCTCGTGATCATCGGGACCCATGGAAATATCGCCTCGTCTTTTATACCTCATACACTGTAGGACTGAAACAATTTGCCAGCGGCGCTGTTTCCGTCTGACTACAATTTGATTGTCTTCAAGGTTAGAGTGAATAGGCTCTAATGAAAAACTGTAAATGTAGAAAGTAATTAGTTTTTTTTTTAATATTATAAACTAGCGCTTGACCGCAATCCTGCCTGATGGTAAGCAGTGACGCAATCGTTGATGGTAAAGCGCACTAGTTTATTAAGAGCCTATTCACTCTAGCCTTGAAGACACTCAAATTGTAGTCCGACGGAAACACCGCCGCTGGCAAATTGTTCCAGTCCCTCGATGTACGCCGTATAAAGGAGGAGGCGAAACGCTTCGTCCGGATCGTAGTAGTGTTAACAACGTAAGAGTGGAAACTCGCCGTACGACGGGTCGTCCGCTGGTGGAACGGAGATGGGGGAATTAAATCATGCAATTCAACGCACACTCCCCGAAATGAATCCTATAGAACACCGAAGGGCTGGCTACTCTACGCCTGTGCTCTAGGCTCTGGAGACCAACTCGAGTTAGATCAGGGTCACCAATCAGCCTCTTTGCACTTCTCTCCACTGAATCCAAAGTGGCCAGGTGACACTTGGCAGCACCAGACCAAATGTGGCTGCAGTACTCCACACACGAACGGAAAGTAGTTTATTAGAAGTAAGTATTAATGCTAGCACCGCGGACGCGTTATATAGGAAGGGGAGAAGAAGCGGCCGGCGGCGGGAATCAACGACACTGACAGCTTTAGCTTTGTTTTTGACGTTGACATTTGGTGTGGGTGCGTTCCATTCAACAGGCTCTTAATAAACTAGCGCGCTTTACCATCAACGATTGCATCACTGCTTACCATCAGGCGGGATCGCGGTTAAGCGCTAGTTTGTAATTATAAAAAAGGCAGTACCAAAGCTCTTTTTTGCCGATGGGAAATTATCACATATTCGCTCATAATAATACCGCCAAAATGGTGTTGTCACTTTTTTTAAAAAGTACCAAATTTCTGGGAAATTAAAATTAAAGTATTAGTAGTAATTAAAGTATTGTTACTATGATGATTATGTAAAATTTTATATTATATTTGGTCATGTGTTTACCTAACCTTTATTATCCTTATGGGTCGGACGGGGTTTTCTTAACATATTGTACTTATATATCTTTTTTCTTGCAGGTGATATCAAATACTGAAGTTTGGGATCTTAGAACATTCCACCTACTCAGAACAGTGCCGACGTTAGACAAATCAGAGGTGAGATAACGTACGCATATTATATTGCTGTAGAACCCCGATTATCCGGATAAAATTAAACAAACTATGTCGGATTTTCGAAAATTCGGATACTCGATTTCAAGTATGATCAAACAATGTCTATATTTTATTTATTTTTTATTAGCTGTTGCCCGCGACACCGCCCGCGTGTTGATATAAAAATAAGCGCCTGTTAAAATAGTGGGAGCAATATGTACGATCGCGTTCGCCCCCGTTTTCATAACATTTTTTGTTACTGCTCTGCTCCTATTGGTCATAGCGGGTTTTGTATATAGCCTATATCCTTTCTCAGGCTCTAGACTATCTATCTGTGTACCAAATTTCATTACAATCGGTTCAGTAGTTTTGGCATGAAAGCCGGATAGACAGACAGAGATGTGCGAATGATTGCGACTAGTTGGGATCGTTCAGAGCGCCCATTGGTCCGTTCGGTTCAAACGATCCCAACTAGTCGCATCGAAAAAATGTGTTCGTCGATTAGAGGGCTGGATTAATGGGCTATCCAACGCAAATTGAAGAATTTTTCAAATCGGGCCAGTAGTTCCTGCGATTAACGCGTTCAAAGAAACAAACTCTTTAGCTTTATATATTAGTATAGATTATGTGATGGGTTTTACATGGGTTGGTTAGATCAACGATATGTAAAAAATGAATTATATAATTTGTTATTGTATACACTATCCCGTAAACTAATGAGAGTACACGATCCTAGACGGGAAGAAACCCGTATTAATTTGTCTCGTTCATCATCATCTCAGCGTTAATCCCAGTCGCATCTGAAGCCTTTTTTCAGCTTTGGAGTCTGGGGTCCGCTTTACCAGCGTAACTGCTGATTTTTGCTAAACTTCGATATTTTCCGTAAAGCGACTGCCGTCTGACCTCCACAACCTGAAGGTGATATCGAAGCATTGCAGTTAGACCAATTGTTGGAGTTTTGAGGGCTCCAACAACCCGTAACGACTGCCATTAGATGTTCGTATGGCAACCGGGACCAACGGCTTAACGTGCTTTCCGAGGCACGATAAGACCAGTGCTAATTTCATATTCATGTATATGAATATGAATACACTGCGCGGGGATCGAACCCGCACCTCCTTGAGCAGTCAATCTAGTAGCAGTCCAAAGACCCCAGACTCCAAAGCTGAATAAGTTACTTTTGCGACTGGGATTAACGCTGAGATGATGATGATGATTATCTAAAGAAGCTATGCCCTCTGTACGTATATACCCATTTCGTTACATGTTGTATATATTTATATATAATTACTTTTCCAGGTATTATTCAACCCAACATCCACAGCACTATACGCGGTATGTTCGGACCAGGATTCGGAAGAGAGGAACCAATTTGATACCAGCTTTAAGACACTCGATCCTTACGATTACTCCAGTATAGGTACAGTATATAAAAACACCAAGTATACGACATTATTTTTTGATACACGTGTCCAGTATTTTTAAGTAAAGAATCTATGTACAATATGTAAAGAAAACCCTGTCCGACCCATAAGGATAATAAAGGTTAGGTAAACACGTGACCAAATATAATATAAAATTTTACTTAATCATCATAGTAATAATACTAATGAATTTTGAAATAATCTTTTCTTCCCGGGAATTAATTCCAATTTCCCCGAAATTTGGTAATTTTTAAAAAAGTGACAACACCGGTATTATTATGAGCGAATAGCGACGCGACCACGTGCCGCTTGCCTTGCCCCCCGCCGCCCGTGGTAGGGTTGCTTACCACACATGCATTAAGTTACCTCTTTTTGTGAAATAATATTTATTTTTTAGGGGGATTTTTTTTTAAATTTAGGGATCGGACAGGGTTTTCTTTACATATTGTATATATTTTTATTTTATTTTTTCTTCTTAATTTTCAGCAACAATCGACGTTAAAAGAAACATCTATTCCCTGGGTGTATCTCGGTACGGCACACAGATATCTCTCGTTGAGAACATGGGCGACTACGAGCAAATACAGGAATCATGTGTCAAAGTATATGATGTGGGACGGAAGAGAGATCACGATGATGACGCGGTGAGTAGAATCAAATTAGTTGGTGATCACGAGGATTGCTCGTAGAACCGATGGCCGATGGGGCAGTAAGGTTCTGGAGTGGCGGCCACATACCGGAAGACGCAGCGTAGGGAGGCTCCCAACAAGGTGGACCGATGACTAGGGGCCCTAATCTGCTATTTTGATAAATTTGTCTTTCCAACACGATTGCATTGTCATTCTATGGTCATTGCGCTAAAAGTTCGTAATCTGCTAAATTCATAATGATCGATTAATTCGGTCAGTCATATCGTAATGGAATGGTGATAGAATGACATTACCGTATTGCCAATATAATAAAACCCGCTAGTAAAAATTATTTTATAAAAACTAAGTTACCTAATTTAAATATTTATTAATATGGATAATAGTGGAGTGTCAGTGATTGACCACTGGAACGTCATAATGACGCAATTTTGTTATTAGATTACGAAACTTGTCAAAATCGATCATTATGAGATCTCTCATCGACTATTCTAACACAATTGTAATACCAGACTAGGGCCCCTGGTGAAGGTCGCGGGAAGCCGATGGTCGCGGGCAGCGCAAGACCGGTCACCGTGGGGAGCCTTGCCAGACCTTTGTCCAGCAGTGGACCTCTATAGGCTAAAGAAGAAGAAGAGGATCGGGTCCATACTCGTGTGTTACCCATAGTGATGCAACGGAAGTGTCTTAGAGGAACCGGAACCGGAAACAGATGTCAAAAATAAATTTTAGCAGAAACGGAAGTGTATATAATATGAAAATAAAAAAGAAAACAAATTTACAACTATAATTCTTTGTTAAGTATCAAATACACTAAATCTAGATTAGAAATAGATATATCAGAAATCTATTATACAACGTGTAACATAAAGGGTATATACATAACAAAGGCATGGCATCTTTAGATGATATCAAACGATATTGGAAGGGTTTCAACTCAAAATAAAATACTCAAAAAATTGGTAACAAATTTTCGGTTTCGTGTGTTTCTTAAAATAAAATCATAACAAACGTGGCAGCACACTACATACATTAATAACTACTCGTTACCCGTCACGTTACTTGCCAAAATCCGATAAATGTCTTCAATATCTCTGTGCGACTAGTATGATAGTAGCCTATCACAGGCAGTGTTTTTCCTCATAACTTCCTAACATAAAGAGATAGAATTAAAAAACCCTTCCAATATCGTTTGATATCACATGATATCAAACGATATTGGAAGGGTTTATACATAACAAAGGCATTTCATCTTTACATAAAGATGACATGCCTTTGTTATGTATATACCCTTTATGTTACACGTTGTATAAAACAATTTTGCAACTGAACATTTTATTAATATTCAAAATGTAGTATGCGCGCCGCGCATGCGGAAACAGAAGCAAAAACGGATGTTGAAAATCGCGCGGAACTTCCGCACTTGCGGAAACAGAGATCCGTTGCATCACTACTTATACACGAGTGAATGGACCCTGTAGCGGCACCTACAAACGTCAAAAATAATCAAAGCGTCATTCTGACGTCACACGAATTCTACATCTCGCTATCAGAGTTTACCGTGCAACTAGCATATTGTTACGGGCTATGGGTACTAAAATGCCGGTTAAGGGTTACGAAGTTTATTGGCAACGAAGGTACAGTCGATTGTAGGCAATGACAAGTAGAATGTCGCTGACGTTGCACCGAAGTCTTCTCTTACGTCCACGAAGTCCGCGTCGTAAACACACACTAACACTATCAGATGTTACTTTACGTAGTACTCAGAGTTCTCGTTACAGTTGTCGCAGTAGGTCTTCTTTAAGATCGCTTCTTAACTGTCGCTGTTTTCGTATCGCTAGTCGAGTGTAGACTGACTGTGCGCCGGCGTCACGGCGCTATATATAGGCCAGCTGATCGAACATTCCAGAATCCTCTAGACGTAATAATAATACTGCATAACTTCGAGGTCACCGGCCAAGTAAGTACCTACGATAATTCCGGGAAACGGGTTTCTAGAAATTTCGATGTCGACACTTTGTTGACAAAACTGTTGAGACCTGTACCATTCGATAGGCCATCCTAAGTCTAGTAATGCGTTTTATTATTGTACCTAGAAAATGTCTAGATCTGGGGAAATAGGACTTAAAAGTAACACACTGCATGTCACGCGATATTGAACCTTATGCCATCGACATAAGGTCCATTCGTAACAATATAAAGGGTGTATCTGACATCGTAACGCAAACTTCGCGAAAAGGCATGCGGTTTAGCATGCCACTAATAAAATTATGATAGTCATTTAGGAGTCATCCATAAAGTACGTCACACATAAAGGGGGGAGGGGGGTGTCGACAAAGTGTGACATGGTGTGACAAGGGGTGGGTGGGGTACTACGTTTCGTGACATCACATTTCAAAATCGAATATAGCTAGAGGTAATAATCGCGTTATTTGAAATATTAATTATAAACTAAAAAAATATTTCCAACTCTATCTTTGGGACAATACGGTTTAAATTGTTTTCTTTACGAGATCATACTCGCTTTAGTGACACTCGCCGATCGAGCCCTTTGGGTTTCTTTCTTTTCTTTATATTCAATAGTTTATTGCTTTGTCTCAAATAATTGATATAATGTTGATTTCATAAAAAAGTACTTTATTTAAATGGAAATAAAACTAAATTCGGAACTGCTGTTTTAATTTAAGAATTTTTCGATGTGAATATGCAAAACATGTGACGTCACATTGGGGGGGGGGGGTTCAGAAATGTGAACACCTGTGACAAGGACGGAGGGGGGGCTCAAAAATCATGAAATTCGTGTGACGTACTTTATGGATGGCCCCTTATGTCGTTAATGAGCGGTTACAGAAATCACAGTGTTGTGTCGGCTCGGCCTTTGAACGTTGCAAGCGTGCCGCCGTGCGTGTTTATAGGTATGAGGTTGACCCCTGATGTGAACTCTATTAATTCAGCTGATGGGATTGTTTTTGTTTTTGAGTTTGGTTCACATTGCGCTTTTTTGTGTAATTAGCGAATTAAATAATTTTAACTTTAAAATCTTATTGGGTTATAAAAGTATAGCAATTATGGACGGTCTAAAGTGATAATAACTGCAATTTCTTTTTCAAATTCAGGAAAAAGCCGACGATAAAGTCCACCACTGGAGGTTCAGAATCATGTACTGGATCCATGGTACTCGTTCGTGCGTCGATGTCAGATACACCCTTTACGACTTCCCAATTTCAACCGTTGGGCAAGTGCCCGCCAGACATAACACCCGTCTGGTCGGAGGATCTTCCCTTTTCTATGGAGGATGAGTAACTTTACTCCCTGTTCCTCATGCCTCCATAGGCCCGACCCTCTTGTTCAATGAATACAAGGCACCAATAATACCGTGAAAAATGGTGACACTTTTTTAAAATTTACCAATATTGGGAAGTTGGAGTTATTTCGCGTAAAAAAGATTATTTCAAAATTCATTAGGGAGCGTTAAAGTATTACGTAACGCAATTTTTGAAGATTTTTGACCCCCCTTTAACCCTTGTAACGCGCCGTACCGTTTTTCTGTACCCCTCCCCCCTTCTTTAAACGTTACGTAACACTCAAGTGTTTAATTTTATTCCAAAGTCGTAAAAATTATGTAATAGTTTTTATACTTGGTATAGTTTTTATAAACCAGCGCTTGACCGCAATCCTGCCTGATGGTAAGCAGTGACGCAATCGTTGATGGTGAACATATTATTTACTAAATAATATGTTTTTAGAAATGTTTTACGTAACGTGTTTTATTTTTGTGTTTTTTGTACCCCATGCGCATGTTTACGCAAATAAAACCCGGAGGGGTTTTTCCCCATATTGCGTTACGTAATACTTGAACGGTCCTTTAGTATTGTTATTATGATGATTATGTAAAGTGTCATGGTCAGGTCACGTGTTTACCTATAGTTGAGCCAAATTCGATAAAGAATAGAGGTAAACAAACCGTTGCTAGGCAACGAGTAATTTACGCCTAAAAGACAGATGTTAACAACCTTTTCTACATAGATGATTTTCATAAAAGTAATAAATATTCCTACTTCCTACTAATCTAAACAGTTCATTTATAATTTGCATAGAACGCTTAACCGATTTGAACGAAATATGACACAGATGTAAGCTAATTTCCTAATAGGTTAAATTTTTTTATACATATAATTATAATTAGTCCATACTTGAAAGTATTACAATGCATTTGTTATCTAGTTGATTTGAAAGAAATTAAAAAACGCAAAATTGTATTGACAAATGCCTCAACTTTATTCATTGGTTGAATTCCACAAAATGTGTTTAATACCTGGATTTCATTCATCTTTCTTTTTAGTAGGGCTATCACGTAAAATTAATGTCGACTTTTTAATGGTTTTTCGAAATACCAAGTTATTATGCATGTTATTTTAATGATTCTATTGAAATATGCTGCAATAGGAATTGTTAATAAATAGTTAGCATGTAAAAGTCGATAATCATGTAAATAACAGGAGATTTGTAAAACGTGAGTTGTGATAACCCTAAATAATAATATAATAATAATAATATAATAATGTTTATTACCAGTAAAAATGTTACATACGTTACAAGTACAGTAGTTTGGTACAACAAAAGGTGCATTGGTTATATCTCCTGGCTCCCAAACTAGGTTTATATCCTGTGACTTGGGAACCAGTGATTCTGTAAGGGTAGACATATGCAGATGATGAAATGTCATACAAAGACTGTTTTCACCAGTAACATAGTGAACATAACAAAACAATCAATAATTATATGTATTAAACTGGAAAAGTAAAAAATAATAATAATAATAATAAACTGTAAAGTGGGTGTTTGAGTGAGAGTAAATTATGTAGAAATGTTGTGTATGAGTAAGTAATGTGAAAGTGCTGAGTGTGTGTTAGCTTAGAGTGACTAGTTAAGTGTGGCACCTTGCAAATTGATTTGTTTACCTCTATTCTTTATGGAGCTAGGCGATGGTATAAGCTTTATTATCCTTATTGGTCGGACGGGGTTTTCTTTACATATTGTATATTATAAACAACTGCTTGATCGCGACCCCGCCTAATGGTGAGCAGTGATGCAATTGTAGATTTTAAAGCAAGCTAGTTTATTAAGATCCTACTAGCTTTCCGCCCGCGGCTTTGCCCGCGTGGAGTTCGGTTATATCGCGGTTCCAAGAGAACTCTTCAAAAGTCCGGAATCAAAACTATCCATGTTATTTCTCAAGGTCAACTCCATCTTTGTACCAAATTTTAATAAAATCAGTTCAGTGGTTTAGACGTGAAAGCGTAACAGACAGACAGAGTTACTTTCGCATTTATAATACTAGCTTTCCACCCGCGGCTTTGCCCGCGTGGAATTTGGTTATATCACGCTTTTTAGATTTCCCTCGGGAATATCAAATTTTTCAATAAAAGGTAGCCTATGTCCTTTCTCAGGGTCTAAAGATTGTCTGTGTCAAATTTCATCAAAATCGGTTGAGAGGTTTAAGCGGGAAAGCGTAACAGACAGACAGATATACAGAGTTACTTTCGCATTTATAATATTAGTATGGATATGGATTATAAACTAGTGCTTGATCGCAACCCCGCCTAATGGTAAGCAGTGATGCAATCGTTAATTTTAAAGCGCGCTAGTTTGTTAAGAGCCTACTCACTCTAGCCTTGAAGACAGTTAAATTCTCTTCTGATTTATGTACCTTCTTGCAGGAAGAAGATGATGATGATGAGCTAGATGGCGGCTCCGAGAACGATGATGGATCTGACTCAGGATCAGACAACGACGATGATTGTAAGGAGCTTTCATATTTACTTTAGCGACGCCTTGCGTTTTTACTCCCATTACTTTTATCCTATACTCTAGTGGTGCTTTCTCTATACACGTCAACGTCAACAACAACGTCGGATTTTTTTTTTATATTTTTTTTTTATATTTTTTTTTTTATATATATATTATAAACCAGCGCTTGACCGCAATCCTGCCTGGTTGTAAGCAGTGACGCAATCGTTGATGGTAAAGTGCACTAGTTTATTAAGAGCCTATTCACTCTAGCCTTGAGGACACTCAAATTGTAGTCCGACGGAAACACCGCCGCTGGCAAATCGAATTGTAGTTCTCATATACTAGCTATGTCGGACTTTTGATATAATTATAAACACCAATCCTATAGTGGCGACGTCTATGTTACGCAACGCAGTGATGGACCTGGAGGGCGGCAGCTCCGGCAGCTCCGACCACGACGACAACGTGCCGCGGAGGAGACGAGTCCGGAGAACGAGACGGGTGAGTTGAACGAGAGATCATTTATACAATACTAGCGGCCCGATACGTGCTTTTTTTATAATTATAAACTAGCGCTTGACTGCAATCCCGCCTGATGGTAACCAGTGATGCAATCGTTGATGGTAAAGCGCGCTAGTTAATTAAGCCCATTCACTTAAAAAATCTTAGTGAATAGGAAGGAAGACGGCAGTTGAGCGAGGTGGTGCAATGTTAAACCCAACAACACGACCAACGATGCTGCGCCAGAGGAGATTGATGTGGAGACTCCACGACCAAACTCCCGACACAACAACATTTGACGCATCGTACCCGGCACACATCGCAACACAACTGCTCAGACCCGTCCTTCGTACGGCTTCACCAGACATCATGCCCGAACACGACGAATCGATTGGCGGCAAGACTTTGTCTGGTGGGTGGTAACTTCTGCCGGCAGCCGATGTTAAGACCCAGGGCCGGTCATCGTGGAGATCCTTGGGGGAGACCTATGTCCTGCAGAGGACCTCTGTAGGCTGAAGAAGAAAAAAACATTGATTAATATCTATCTGAGGTTTTTTGTAAATAAGGCTGTATATTAATAATTTTATTTTGACAGCCTCCGTAGCGTATCGGTAGCGAAACCGACCGCTGCTCAAGGAGGCGCGGGTTCGATTCCCGCGCTGTGAAAGCACGGTAAACCGTTGGTCCCGTTTGCCATAAGAACATCTAATGGCAGTCGTTACGGGTTGTTGGAGCTCTCAAAAGTCCAACAATTGGCTTAATTGCAATACTTGGATATCGCCTTCGGGTTGTGGAGGTCAGACGGCAGTCGCTTCACGGAAAATGTCGAAGTTTAGCCATATCAGCAGTTGGTCTGGTAAAGCGGACCCCAGACTCCAAAGCTGAAAAGGCTTCGACTGGGATTAACGCTGGGGTGATGATGATGACAATATGATATTTGTGTTACAGCCAGCGGACGGGAACAGTAGCGACAGTGATGGCGATGGCGACATTGATCTCCGTGACATCATTGAGTTCGAGATTGACTAATTCAATAAATATACACGTTGATCAGTTCACTCGTGTTTTATTTATAACTAGCTTTCCGCCCGCGGCTTCGCCCGCGTGGAATTCGGTTATATCGCGCTTTTTAGATTTCCCTCGGGAATATCAAATTTTTCCGGGATAAAAGGTAGCCTATGTTTTTTCTCAGGGTCTAAAGATTGTCTGTGCCAAATTTCATCAAAATCGGTTGAGAGGTTTAAGCGGGAAAGCGTAACAGACAGACAGACAGAGTTACTTTCGCATTTATAATATTAGTATACTATTAACTAGCAGCCGCCAGCGACCTCGTTCCCGTGGTTTAGTTATGCTCTGCTCCTATTGGTCGCAGCGTGATGTTATATAGCCTAAAGCCTTCCTGGATTAATGGGCTATCTAACGCAAAAAGAATTTTTCAAATCGGAACAGTAGTTCCTGAGATTAGCGTGTTTAAACAAACAAACAAACTCTTCAGCTTTATACAATATGTAAAGAAAACCCTGTCCGATCCGTGAAGGTATTGTTAGGTATCGATAACTGATTCTACTAATGCCTACAAAACCGGGCTAATCTTAAAAAAAAATCCCCCTAAAAAAATGAATATTATTTCGCAAAAAGAGGTAACTTAAAACATGTGCGGTAGGCCATACAGGCGCAGGCGAAGAGGGGCAGGGCACGCGGCACCCGGTCGCATTGCTATTCGCTCAGAATTATACCGTCAAAAATAATGTTGTCTCTTTTTAAAAATTACCAAATTTTGGGGAAGTTGGAATTAATTCGCGGGAAAAAGAGATTATTTCAAAATTTACTAGTATTGTTACTATGATGATTATGTAAAATTTCTTGTGTTATTTGGTCATGTGTTTACCTAACCTTTATTATCCTTACGGGTTGGACAGGGTTTTCTTAACATATTGTATATTAGTATAATTTAGCTGCATTCCCGGTCCACCCGCAAAAGTTTTGATCTCGTAACATCGGGGTCAAAAGTATCCTATGTGTTTATACAGAGGGACCGTTCAAGTATTACGTAACGCACCGTAACGCTTTTCTGTACAAGCCCCATCGGCAGCTTTCGAGGATGGTTCGGGAGACTTCGGGATTCTTCGGTTCCCCGTCGTCCGCCGCGCCGAGGCAACACTCGGTGGTAGCTCGGCATGCTTAAGGACACCTCATCATCTTTAAGAACTTTGCAGCATGCCAGGTCATAGTTTCCGACAGTCTTCGCTAACATGTAGGGATCCAGAAGGATACTTGGACGTAGTTATGCAAAAAAGATCTAGCCAGCAAACTTGCTTTTGAGAAAATAGAGTTTGAAGTAAAATTAATACAGAGTGATGCTGACAATACGACAATAAATTAAACATCGTGTACCTCAACACATTCTCAGTCTACCCATAAAAAATCATATAAATATATCCATTAGTTTAGTCACAGGAAATTATTTTTCATTTTTCACATTTTCTACATGATGTACATGTTGATAAGGAAGCGCTTACAGGTTGATGACCGCCGCATCCAGCGGTACTAAACTTTAATAATAATGGCGCCAAAAAGCAAGTCGATACAAGAACGGGCTGTCGCGCTGATCGGAGGTCATTGAACCAATATGTTAAAGGATGTTGTATTCCGTTTGCAATTTTATGCGATTTAGTTTGTTCGAATTTTTTTTATTTTGGATGCTAGGTTTTTTTTCTATGGTTTAGTTAGGATTTTACCTATGAACCAGTATAGTCTGTGTTTTCATTTATGGTCGTATGAACAGCACCACTCTGTATATTAATATAACATGACAGTAGATTTAAATTTCCTTTTAAATAGTGGGTATTTTCCTGTAATTTTTTGCGGCTTTGATATTTTTTTTTTATTATTATTATACGAGCCGTCTTCAGAAGTACCGCTTTCTGAATCAAGCTCTTGATCCAACTGCCTAACGAGAGCCTCCTTTTTTTTGTTGGTATGGGAAATCATCAAATGACTTCTCCCGCTCTGGGCGGAGCGGAAGGGCGTGTCAAACTTTTACTGACTAAAACCCACCCGTGTTTCTTCACTTGCCTGTGCGCCAGGGCTACGGTTTCTTGTTTAACCAACCCGCAACCCTGACCCAAGAGGCATCGGTCTTCGTGGACCCCGTCACGATGTGCTGACATCTCATCAGCGCCGGGCCTTAAAGCGCTATTAGCTTTAAGGCCCGGCGGTGTATTTACAACTTTATGTCAATGAATGTAAAGTCGATATTTTTTCAAGAGTGACGAATGTGTCGCGCCGACAGCTCCTACATAGGCAGATTGGATAAAAAGCTTGTATTGTTCCAATCCTGAACTGCCTCTTCGCTTTCAATATCATACTGAGGTCAACTAATAAGAAACTCGTCGCGATTTGGAAACGGAAAGCCTAAAAGCGCCATCTGTTGGCTTGCTGGAGTCTGATAAGTGACAAACGCTTGTATACCAGGAGTAAAATTAGTCAAATCCTGTCACATTAATCAGCGTTTAGGCTGAGGCCGCACTACGGTTAAACCGCGGTGGTTTTTAATCGCGTGAATTTGTGCCCCTATAAGAATAAAAGACTAATGCAAGCGTTTTTTCCTGCGAGCATTTTGTAGCGATGCCCCTAGAAGACTAATGCAAGCGGCCGCACCTGCGGTTTTTTCCCGCGAGCATTTTGTAGCGAAAAAATCAGTCGCGGGAAAAAACCGCCGCGGTATAACCGTAGTGCGGCCTCAGCCATAACTCGAATTTAGTTCGTCAAGTTTTGAATGACATCCTGAACTGTATGGAACATAGTAATTTGACAGTAGGTACTAAACTATTTTTTTGTCTTCTGACCTTTTTATAATAGAAACAAAATGATGCGCTTAACTTGAATTTAGTTAAGTTTCATTATCATCATCAACCTTTTTATCGTCCCACTGCTGGGCACAGGTCTCCTCTCATACAGAGAAGGATTGAGCGTAATCACCACGCTTGCTCAATGCGGGTTGGAGATTTCAGACTTAAAGTCCAGGTTTCCTCAAGATGTTTTCCTTCACCTTCAGTCATTGGTGTCCAAGATATACTTAGAAAGTACATATAACTTTAGAAAAGTTACATTGGTACTTGCCTGACCTGGAATCGAACCCGCGCACTCATACTTGAGAGGCTGGTGGTTTAACCACTAGGCCACCACGACTATTCTAGGCCACCACGACTATACTAGGCCACCACGACTATTCTAGGCCACCACGACTATACTAGGCCACCACGACTATACTAGGCCACCACGACTATACTAGGCCACCACGACTATTCTAGGCCACCACGACTATTCTAGGCCACCACGACTATTCTAGGCCACCACGACTATACTAGGCCACCACGACTATACTAGGCCACCACGACTATACTAGGCCACCACGACTATTATACAGTATGTTAACTGGCGTTAAGAGGGCGTTCCCGTTAACCCGAAATAGTATAGCATACATACATGCTAAAAAAAATATTTCCATTCGAAAACAAAATGTTTTAAATTTTTTTCCAATATGAAAATATTCAATAAAAATTTTAAATTAACATGTAAAAGAAACACTGTACACGCGAACATGAAAGACGGCAACGTCGCTATTTATTTATACATGACGACTACTATTTTGATTTAAAACAGGAGGTTTCAAATTTATTTCCAATTAGAATTTTTTTTTATTCGGATTTTTGTATGCTTATTTTTCTATGCTGATAATTTTATTTTAATCTATTAATGATATACAATATGTAAAGAAAACCCTGTCCGATCCGTGAAGGTATTGTTAGGTTTCGATAACTGATTCTACTAATGCCCACAAAGACAGGCTAAACTTAAAAAAAAAATCCCCCTAAAAAAATAAATATTAGTTCGCAAAAAGAGGTAACTTAAAACATGTGCTGTAAGCAACCCCATTCCACGGGCGGGCGGGGGGCAGGGCACGCGGCACCTGTGACGTGGTCGCGTCGCTATTCGGTTATAATAATACCGGTGTTGTCACTTTTTTAAAAATTACCAAATTTCGGGGAATTTGGAATTAATTCCCGGGAAAAAAGGATTATTTCAAAATTCATTAGTATTGTTACTGTGATGATTACGTAAAATTTTATATTATATTTGGTCATATGTTTACCTAACCTTTATTATCCTTATGGGTCGGACAGGGTTTTCTTTACATATTGTATATTAACGAGTTTAAGGGAACGCCCTCTGTTATTTAACATACTGTATAGTTAAGTTTATGAAGAACGAAATCGGCGCTAATATCTTTTAAGTAATAAAAAATCTTTGAAACATTCTCCTTAATGCAAACATCCTGAAATGAAATGAAAAATTTGAATTTGTGTTCTCCGTGTGGGTAAATTAAATAGGTACTTACTGTTTTAGTTGTTATTGCTATTCGATAACAGATGGCGCCACGAGTGCTAAAAAACTAGCTTAATGACGTTTATTGCATTTTAGTGTATGTACGGACTACAGCAAGTCAAGCTAACCCAAACTGTCAGATATTCCCAATCAACTTAGAGCCTTAATGTTTTAGGGATTAAGTTGAAAATCTAATAAGGAAATCTGACATATTGTGGTTGTACAGCCATCTATCAGCCAAATCAATGTCGCAACGAAGTTATTTTGAACATGAATCTAATTTTAGTTGTATTAGGGACAGATAGATGGCACTTTTTATTTGAGTTATGAAATTAGAAGTCGGTGTTAAGATCCTCCGACAATAATATATAGTTTAAGAAAATAAGATTCGGTTTTATAAGGAGCTACTAACCGCCAGGTCAGAAGGCAACCTACATAGCGCTACAATGCGTTTCCGGAAATTACGTAGGCCGTTTCGTCCCTCAGCCTCACTTAGTCACTTCCAACTATTAATGGATAATAGAAATAGACCCTCCCAGCGAACCAAGCCCCGATCCCTCAAGCTGGCTTACTTAATTGCCGACGGCATTATAGATCAGGAGTTTGAGATTAGAGGTCGGCAAAACAGTACTTTAGAAAATAGAAAGTACTGCCCTAAGGCATGATATTTTGTCCCGCGTACTGTGGCACCTAAGCAGTACACATTGCCCTAAACATAACCTGATGCATGAGGTACGCAACGCAAGGTATAATATTAGACAAAGTTGATTTCCTTTCATACTTAACGTTAACCCTTATTATGGTATACTATACTAGAAAATGCGAAGGGCTTCTAGGCATAGGACTGGCAATATTCGTGACCACAGCAACTTCAAAAATATTTTTTAAAATGTCGTTGTATTATACAACTTGTATATCAATGTTGTATATTGGCGTATTTAAAAATACAATGATTCTTTTTGTATCTATATACAATGATTCTTTTTGTATCTTTATACAACGATTCTTTCTTTTTTTTTTTTGCTTTTTAATTGTTTTTAAATTTTAAATTTTTAAATCGATAAACCGACCGCCGTCGCTGACCCGTTCGTTACCTCTGTGTACTGTTTTGTCAGGTGTCATGCTAAATTTTGCCGGGATTACCCGGCAAAATTACGTAACGTATTAACGTACTGTTTCAGTACGCGGTCATGCCATATTACGTGCTATACATTACTCACAGTACTTACCCATCTCTATTTGAGATCTCAACCTTCCTCCGTGAGCACCAGATCGACATCTTCCTCGCTCAAGAGACCTTCCTCAAGCCTAGTAACCGCACACCCCTGATCGCAAACTACCGCGTAGTTCGCAACGACAGGCTGCGGTGTCACAATGGCGGTATACTCTTATTTACTTCAAAAGGACTCTTTATTGCATCCCAATGGACACTCCACCCCTCTCTCGACTCTAAGTTTAATGTGCCGTCTCGGCATGCCAGGCCACCAACCTATTGCCATAGTGTCGGCCTACCTCCCACCTGGCTCCTCTGCAGAGAATCACCAACTCTTAGCAGATGACATAGCCATAGTTCTTGGGTTGAGTGACTCCGTTATAATAGCTGGCGACCTCAATGCCAAACACACAGCCTGGAATCGCACCAGGATTGATTCCCGAGGCAGACTGTTTGACCTCTCCACTCAATTGAACTTCGATGTTGTGGGCCCTATGACCCCCACTCACTTTCCCTATGACCCCGACCACACCCCAGACGTCCTCGACGTAGCGCTTCTAAAGAACGTCCATCTATGGTTAGACTCTATAGAAGCACTACCAGAGCTATCGTCTGACCATCATCAAGTCATCATACGACTGGCTCCCCGTACTGGCCTCGCTGACCCAGTACCACTTTCGTCTGGGGTGCTTGACCCCAGACGAAAGTGGTAACGGACTGGAGGAAAGTAAGCGTACGGCTGAAATCCACCACATCCCCTCACTTGGACTCCATACCTGCACGCCTCGACTCTATCGCGGACACGACAGCCGCGATCGACTCCTTCAAGGATCACATAATTATAGTAATAAAATTATAGTAAGATGTGACCGACTAACGCTTAGGGTTGCCACCACTTTTACTTTTAGCTAAATGGTTGTGTAGAATTTGTAAAGTATTCAATCATAATATGCTTTTTATTACATAAATTTAGATCAAGTGCTGCTTGTTCGAAAATATTAAAGGTGACAACCCTGGGGATCAACGCAAGAGTAGGCTAATAACTCGGCGGGCGGCCTTAGATCACCTACTGTTCGGTTTACTGTGACATAGGCCTCCCCCAAGGATCTCCACGATGACCGGGCCAGCGGTGTCCTGCGACCTTCACCAGGTCGTCGGTCCACCTTGTCGGGAATCTGCTCACGCTGCGTCTTCCGGTGCGTGGTCGCCACTAGAGAACCCGTCGCCGTCGGCCCTATCTGGCATCGGTCCTACGGGCAAAGTGCCCGGCCCGCTGGAGATGTAAGATCTATCTTTACGTGGGAAATATTTGTTCAAAATAAAACAAACAACAACTAAGTACGAATATTCAATGCACTTTATTTCATATCATAAATAGGTAATATGTTTGGGATATCACAATTTGTTTGTTCAATACTCGCCAAATAAGTATTTAGCTATCAACTAGGCATTACAATATTTTTTATACAATTGTCATTAAAAAAATCAACTAAAACTAGAGCGAAAAGATACGATACAAAATAAAAACACTTTCGGTTACTGCTAAGTTGTTACAATAGAAATCAGTAGACAAAATGGCCGACATAGAAGCAAGTAGCATTTTTATGAATGCATGTCAAATTATTACTATTTATTTATTTTATATTGTTATAAAGTAGTGCTTGACCGCGATCCTGCCTGATGGTAAGCAGTGATGCAATCGTTACTGGTAAAACGCGCCAGTTTATTAAGAGCCTATTCACTCAAAAAAACTGAGTGAATAGGAAGGAAGACGGCAGTTGAGCGAGGTGATGCAATGTTAAACCCAACGAAGCTGCGCCAGAGGGAGATTAATCTGGAGACCCTCCACGATAAACTGCCGACACGCTTTGTTTCCTACGCTTTCTACAACATTTATCAGAAAAATAATGTTATTTATTTAGGGATGTGGTACAAACCTTTAATTTTTTTTTATAAGTTATAAACTAGCGCTTGACCGCAATCCCGCCTGATGGTAAGCAGTAATGCGATCATTGATGGTAAAGCGCGCTAGTTTATGGTAAATGGTACAACTTTCCCTGCAGCACCAACATCGTAATCACAAAAAAAAAATGAACGGTCCTTTCTAAACTCCAATATCTACTCAACCAGCGAAAGCACTAGGAAGTGGTGAAGAGCGGGCGTTTTGTGGGACTGTCATTTGTAATACTGACCTTCGAAATGTGCTGATTCTCAGCCTAATTTGAATAACTGACTTTTGATTTAGATATTGACCAAAATGTATATGACGGCTAATTATTCTTTTCGAAACTACGATGTCATACAATGGTGGGATTGTAGGGCAACGTAGTTTCAAAAAAAAAAAAAACAAATAAAGGCTGTTGTTAATTTTAGACATTTTTGGTGCTGTTAGCTGTAAGTATTTTTAGTTTTGTATGTGCAACACACAGCTTAATACTATACTGGGCCTACCGTTTACTAGCCGAAACTGGCGTTTCCATGAGATTTTAAACAATTTTTCTTATTTTTTAAACAAAATCGCAAAAAGTAGGTCGCTAACATTGCAGTACCTATATGTACCTACATGTATCGACATATTTTATTATAATTAAGTTATTAATGTAGGTACTTATCCAATTAACCATAAGCAGTTTGGTCCTTCGAGCCGGATCAAGATTTCAAGGAAGTATCCAGCATGAAGCCAACGAAAATGAAAACTAGAAGTGTTACCGCTCGGGAAGAAAAGTCGGAGTCAAGCCGCGTCACCACCCGGGAGGAAAGCATATTGGGATAACTATTATTTTGTTTTAAAATAAGAGAAATTGTTCAAAATGTAATGGAGACGCTTGTTTCGCTAATTCCGAATCATTCGGCGTATTATTAAGGTACATGATTGTATTGCGTTGCGTCACTTGTTTTGACCCCGTTGAGAGATAGCTTAATGTCGGAATATTGATTGGAGGAACACAAAGGATTGGAATAGTTAAGTTCTGCAGATTGGCTTTTAAAGGAGCCGCCAAACGTCCTACCATGTGAAGTCCACGCGGACGGAGTCGCGAGCAACAGCTAGTAACTTATAAACAAAGTTTTATAGGAGCAAGGTAGTCGGTAAGTTTGTAGATTTATGCACATTTTTAGGTAAGAATCGACCTTAGCTATTTATTATAGGTAGGTATTTATTATTAATATATTTACAGTTACAGACTCCAATAAATGGCACTTAATTCACGAAGTCTTTTACATTTTTTATAGTAACGATTATACTTCAAAATATAGCCTCGCTAACTACTCCTTCCTAGCTTGGTGTGGAGCATCGACTAATACTAATGGACATGCCTTAGAGATGAGAATTGTGACACTCCAAAAGAAAGAGAGGAAACGAAGTTTCGTCTATCTTTATCTCTCTCAAAATCATCAATGAGGAAAGATATAGTGCTAGACCGAAAGCATAGGCCATCTCTATCACTATTTTCAAACCAAAAAAAAAATGCAGATTATACGCGAGCATGTCCATTATGTCGATGGTTTGGCCTGTCGGATGACTGTGAATAACTATCCAGTTATCTATGCTGCCGCCTAAATATATGAAGTTACATTTTCAAGTATCATAGAAAAAGGCTACCGCCACTAGTTTACGTAAAAACGTAATAAATTTAGAAGATAGGTCCAATGAGTCGATTTAAGTATAACCGTTGCGTAAGTTGATCATAATAAATTCAGCATCATTTTTAACTGCAACTAAGCCCAATTTACATAATTTGCATTTTATTGCAGTGTACCTACCCTAAAAACAACCTTTTTTAACCTCCATGTAAGTACTCTATCGCGAATGGGGAATTGTATCGCTGACAGAGGTGTTCGGCACTTGTACAGCTATACAGGAGCTAAACTTAGTATTCGGGAACACTGTTGGAGCTGCTGAACCTTGGACAAAACTATCTTAGCATTGTGTAGATTCAATTTAGTTTTGTATAATTGCATGGCAAACGTGTGAGCACAATGTACGAATCTGCTGTAAGGCATTTATTTGTTGGGTTAGTCATTTTTATTAACTTGATTGTGCTCTGGCTGTTGAGAGTATGTCATGCTCACTCAAATGTCTCGCTGATGGTGGCGTGTGTGTTGGGTTATTGGGTTCCCTTCAATATGGTTGAGCTGAATGATGCTGATCCATACGTCATGTTCGTGAACGGACGCCGTCAGTGGGGACGTCAGTGGGGTCATCTCTTAGCTGCCATGGCGTATTTTAATTTCTGAATTGATTTTTGTGTGTTTTCTATGGACGCTCTCAGTGTCCATGGAGTTTCTTGCCCGTTCTTCTCCATAGGTGCCTACTCTTTGGAATGGGCGACTAGCTTCATCTTATTGACTGACCGACCTTCTGACAATTCAAAAGTGCCTATAACTGTTTTATTTGAAATAAATGATTTGATTTGATTTGGTCATAGCATACTTAAACGACTCTGCTCCAACACCGCCCTAAACTAAGACGACTGCTCGTTGTCCACGTGGAGACAGCCAACAGACACCCAGCAGTTCACTCGGCAACAGCGAGCAGACGGCCAGCTATCCACCCGTCGACCGCTCACGCTTTTCGCGATAGACACAGTTACCGACTCACAACGCTTGAACTAGCAATTATACCTATTGCACTTGAGGATGAAAAGAGAAGCACAAGAAATAACAGATGAAAGCAACCGACTGAGTGACGACGGCGCGGCGACTGCTAGCAACGAGCGCGCGGACACCGCACCGACCGCTCGTGTACAACGTGCGGCCAGCGGGGCGTCAACTACAGAGCTGTCTGACGACGCCTGTCTGCTAATTTATGATGCTAATGTAAAATATATCTAGTTCTTCTTCTTCAGCCTATAGAGGTCCACTGCTAGGCAAAGGCCTCCCCCAAGGCTTTCCACAATGACCGGTCTTGTGCTGCCCGCATTCATTGGCTTGCCGCGACCTTTACCAGGTCATCAGTCCACGTTGCTGGAGGCTCTCCAAAGCTGCGTGTTCCGGTACGTGGCCGCCACTCCAGAACCTTACTGCCCCATCGGCCATCGGTTCTACGAGCAATGTGCCCCGCTCACTGCCACTTAATTTTAGCTGCTCGATGAGCAATGTCTCTTCTCCTGATTTTTGATTCGTTTTCGCAAAGAAACTCCGAGCATAGCTCTTTCCATCGCCCTTTGTGTGACTCTGAGCCTTCGTATGAGCATAATTGTTTTAAGCCCATATTTGAATAATATTCTTTTTGCCGGATGGGAGTAGAGTCTGGGCTATGACCATTTTAATCTCTTAGCGTCGGTTGAAATGCCAGATCAATACACGCGTATGGGATTAGAGTCCTGTAAATGGGCTATGACCATTTTAATCTCTTAGCGTCGGTTGAAATGCCAGATCAATACACGCGTACTTCAGCTAAGTTTTCGAGTGAGATTCTCACTACCTACTGATCTAAGTGATTCAACCTTAGTTACGTTTGAACGTAGTGGATATTGTTTTCAAAAATAACAACTGTATGTTCTTTCTTTACTTCTCTTTCAAATCAAATCAAAGCATTTATTTCAACTATACCAGTTACAAGCACTTTTGAATTGTCAGAAGGTCGGTCAGTCAGTAAGGTGAAGCTAGTCGCCCATTCCAAAGAGTAGGTACCTATGGAGAAGAACGGGCAAGAAACTCTATGGACACTCTTTTAAATTGTCAAGCTATTGATACAAATATTTGATTACATCATTCGTTTTGAAATCAACCGTGTGAGAACGATGCAGAAATATATTGTAAGTACGCTAAGAGCGTCCATTATGGAAAACACACAAAAAAAAAAATACTCTTCGTGTAACATCTCCTTGACTTAACCTCAATAAAGTTCGAAATACAAATACTGACTCAAATGTTAAGTCTGGAACTAGTAGTTAGATTTCATAGAAATTATGTTCCTTCTTTCTTTCTTCTTTGGCTTCGCATGATTTGTGCATGTAGTCAATGTCACGTAATGAATGTTCATTCATGTCGAAAAAGACGACCGCGTGAATCGTCTACGAGGGAGGTTTGAGGCTAAGTCATGATGAGCCACTATGCTGCGATATTTCAATGTTCTTTATGAATTATTCACTGAATGCACATACTACATAAATCACGCATTTTTATTTAGTAAACAACTCTATACTTATATAATTTAAAAGTACAATGAAAAATGAGCGTGGCACTCAGCTTCAATTTCCCGCCAAAACTCCTCTTCCACCAAAAAGTATAATATAAAGATATAAATAACAACTACTAGCTATTATTGTCTATTCTCTGATATAAGTATAACGACAAGAAGAGTCGACTAATACCGAATATATACTAGAAAGAACTCGTCACAAAATCAAAATAAAAAAATACGTGGGAAGATTTTGACGAGGGAAAATATTTATAAATATTATATTTTATCTGTTTCTGAGGCAGATAAAGTCTTTTTTAGGCTAAACAGAATATAGTCCTTTCTTGTCAGTCCTTTTTTGACAGCCTCCGTGGCGTAGCGGTAGCGGTCGCGGCCGCTGCGCAAGGTGGCGCGGGTTCGATCCCCGCACAGTGCAAATATTTGTATGCATGAATATGAATATTTGCATTGGTCTGGTCGTGCCTCGGAAAGCACGTTAAGCCGTTGGTCCCGGTTGCCATACGAACATCTAGTGGCAGTCGTTACGGGTTGTTGGAGCCCTCAAAAGTCCAACAATTGGTCTAACTGCAATGCTTCGATGTCGCCTTCGGGTTGTGGAGGTCAGACGGCAGTCGCTTCACGGAAAATGTCGAAGTTTAGCCATATCAGCAGTTGGACTGGTAAAGCGGACCCCAGACTCCAAAGCTGACAAGGCTTCGGATGCGACTGGGATTAACGCTGGGATGATGATGATGAGAATATAGTCCTTTCATATTTCCATTGGTTGAACGATATCGTGATGATAGAATTAAACGCGCGATGCGTCATACGGGGCGTCGCCAAAAAGGCGGGAACAATGGCTGCCACGCCTAAAACGTCAAATTGGTTTTGCATATTTGCCAGTTCGACATTGACATTGCTATGATACTGTTTCTTTTTTTTAATATTGCAACTTTATTGACGTTAAAATGAAAAGTTTATATAAAAGAAAATGGCGCACAGCCTCAAAGAGGCATCACCGTAGATTAACTACACGTAATGAAGGCTTTTTATAAAATAATTAATAAGTAAGATTACAATTGTGACAGAGACAAAGAGGGAATTAAATATTGTTCTTTCATAAAATGAAATCGGTCCAAACGTCACGCGTAATTGAACGGGACGGTATTGAAGATTTTTCTAAGGAGCCTGTCATACAGATCTGTCTACCATTTTGAAAAATAATAAAATGACAGACAGTCGCATGGCATGAACTTTCAAAAACCTTTCACTCTATAATCCCGTCCAATTATCCAATCGTTGCCTAAGCAGTTTCATTTAAAAAAACCCACATTGAGAGCGGGAAAATGAAAAGCAATGGATGCTTCGAAAAATAATTGTAATTTATCATGTCAATCGTTCATAACTTCAGAATTATAATTATAAATATTATATTATCTTACAATAATCATTCTTAAATCTAGTTTATTTTTCATCTATTTACAATATATTACAATTTCCGTATTTTATTGTATCGATACACTATAGGTACAGTAGTGGTTAACGGTAACCGTTATTTTTCAGTAACCGTTTTAACGTTTTTGGGCAACGTTATTTTGGGGTTACAAATTGAATGAGAATTCGAAAGTTATGTTTTTATGAACTAATTAAATATACAGTCTTTAAAAAAAAATAAAGATTTTATAAGCTAAGTTAAATAGTGATCAGCGATTATTTAACCATACATTTTTGACCTTTTAACCTCACTTAAACACCACAGTGTTTAAGGGGTTTATTCATAAACGAGGATTCAAGATTTGATGTCAAAAATATATGATCAAAGGATCGCTAATCACTGGTTAACTTTAAGCAGCGTTTATGAATAAGGGGGGTAATCCACTCTTATTTGGAACGATATGACCTGATGTTGATTTCAAATTTCAAATCCAAACAGCACTTTTAGTTTTACCGAATTTTGCATTTTTCAACGCAAGTTTTCCATGATTTTCTTCCCATTAAAACCATATTCAGACTATTACGAACTTATTAAAATAAAAAATATAGCCAAATTAGGCCAGCCTTTTTCAGCATTCATTTTCATTTATAAAAATGGCCACAAAACTTTGGATTAATTCCAAGAGATCATACTTCTATGTTAATTTTGGAAAATTAACCATTTTATGTCAAAAAAAAACCGATATAATACGTTACAAGTTAAAGTTATCAAATCGAACACATTATAAACTTATTTATAAGTTATTTATTTACACAATGACTCCAGCGGTATGTCAATGGACAAATTCGTTGACTCCTCCGCCATGATGGTGGAATTGTTGGGTATTGTCAACAATGACACTTGTGTATCCCCCCTCTTGGACCGCAGGACTGGCAGCCATTTTGGCAAAACTACCGTTAAAGTTCTCAACGACAGGTCTGCCATTTTGATTTTGATTATGCCCATAAAATGATATTAAATTCGTGTAATTATACTGGTTTGGGATTTCTGAGCCCTCAATGGAGCTGCAGGATGAGGAACTCGCAGAAAATGGCCGCTGACTTTGTGGGTAGCTGACATAGTTTGGTAAAATTTCATTAGTGTCTGTGTAATTTTCGTAAAAGATTTCTTGGTACGAGCCGTTTTGCTGGTGGTATTCTTCTGGGGTCTCATAGGGGGGTATTACAGGGATGTACTCTGGGTAATTGTACCCCCCACTGGAATCACTGTACTCGCTCTCGGCAACCTGGGGAGGGTTGATTTTCTCCGTGTGTCTGACGTGGGGCATTTGTGGTGACGTGGTCGTGGTGGGGACGTGGGACGGTGTAGGACAGTCCACGTTGTTGACGTGCTTCGGCGCGCCTTGGCTGATATTTAGGACAAGGTGTTTTTCTTCAATGTCACTGAAAGAGAAGAGCTATGTTAGTTTGTTAAGTTTTTTTGAAGTGAAAACTTCTTTCGTGGAGTTCAAGTTAGAACACGTAACCTGATTGAGAATTCGTAAGACGGGTGGATATTCCCTTCTCTATCTAGCACATGACAGAAATGTGTGCCCGCGCCTGCTGTTTCGTTCTGCTTTCCCTGAAGGGCGTGTCAGACTTTTATTGACTTTAGTCAATAAAAGTCAAAAGTCAAAGTCAAAGTTTAGTCAAGTTAAAAGTCGGTCGCTTTTATGCCACCCATGTTCTTTCTCCTCATATATCTTTTGAACACCCGCGACCCTGGAAGCTAAGTACTTACCTTTTTTTTGTTTGGGATGGGAAATCATCAAATGACCTCTTCCGTTTTGGGCGGAGCTGAAGGGCGTGTCAAACTTTTATTGACTAAAACCCACCCGTGTTTCTTCACTTGCCTGTGCGCCAGGGCCACGATTTCTCATTTAACCAACCCGCAACTCTGAACCAGGAGGCATCGGTCTTCGTGGACCCCGTCACGATGTGCTGACATCTCTTTGAGACGCGCGTGAAACACGACGCGCCGTCGACTCACGCAGTCACGCCTGGTCCACCGCCCGCAGACCCGCCCTTACGGTGTCCGGGAGTTCGGTTTCGTCTCCCTCCCAGGCGTCTCCTACGGCGGCTAGTAGCGTAAGGGCGCTAGGATTCCCGCTGCCTCAGGTTTTCCGCCTCCTCCTTTGCCAGCATCACTGCTTCGCAGAAGGAGATGACAGCCTGCCATGCACTCTCGCTCCGTAAGTAACTTACCTTAGTACGTAATTGACAGAGACGATACAATGCGGTCTCGAAGACCTGGAGTTGTGGACGATGGTCGCGTAACTCTGCATCCAGACCCAACCACCACTCTTCGTCAGGAAGCGGTAGTATCGAGAGGTAACTTGGCCTTTTGTTAATACTGGAATAGAAAACAGCACATTAGAACAGGCCAATGGATAAGATATGCTATGCTATAGACAAAGCGTTTCGCTTCCTCTTTTATTCCGCGTAAATCGAGGGACTGGAACAATTTGCCGGCGGTGGTATTTCCGTCACACTACAATTTGAGTGTCTTGAAGGCTAGAGTCATCATCATCCCAGTGTTAATTCCAGTCGCATCCGAAGCCTTTTCAGTTTTGGAGTCTGGGGTTCGCTTTTACCAGTCCAACTGCTGATATGGCTAAACTTCGACATTTTCCATGAAGCGACTGCCGTCTGACCTCCACAACCCGAAGGCGACATCGAAGCATTGCAGTTAGACCAATTGGAGGACTTTTGAGGGCTCCAATCCAACAATCCGTAACGACTGCCACTAGATGTTCGTAGGGCAACAGGGACCAACGGCTTAGGGGCCATCCATAAAGTACGTCACACGAATTTCATGATTTTTTGAGCCCTCCCCCGTCCTTGTCACAGGTGTTCACCTTTCCTGAAACCCCCCCTCCCTAGTGTGACGTCACATGTTTTGCAATTTCACATCGAAAAATTATTAAATTAAAACATCGTAAACAAAACAATTTAAACCGTATTGCCCCGAAGATAGAGTTGGATATATTTTTTAGTTTATAATTAATATTTCAAATTACGCGATTACTACCTCTAGGTATATTAGATTTTGAAATGTGATGTCACGAAACTTACTACCCCCACCCACCCCTTGTCACACCATGTCACACTTTGTCGACACCCCCCTCCCCCCTTTATGTGTGACGTACTTTATGGATGACCCCTTAACGTGCTTTCCGAGGCACGACCAGACCAGTACAAATATTCATATTCATGCATACAAATACTTGCACTGTGCGGGGATCGAACCCGCGCCACCTTGCGCAGCGGCCGCGTCCGCTACCGTTACGCCACGGAGGCTGTCAGGCTTCAAGGCTAGAGTGAATAGGCTTTTAATAAACTAGCGCGCTTTACCATCAACGCTTGCATCACTGCTTACCATCAGGCGGGATTGCGGTCAAGCGCTAGTTTATAAATTACTAGCTTTCCGCCCGCAGCTTCGCCCGCATGGAGTTCGGTTATATCGCGCTTTTTAGATTTCCCTCGGGAACATCAAACTTTTCCGCGATAAAAGGTAGCCTATGTTCTTTCTCAGGGTCTAAAGATTGTCTGTGCCAAATTTCATCAAAATCGGTTGAGAGGTTAACAGACAGACAGACAGACAGACAGAGTTACATTCGCATTTATAATATTAGTATGGATAAAAAAATGCTATTTGGGCAGAAAGCCATCTTCACAAATTAATTTTTTTTTTTTTAAATTATAATCCGGTGCTTGACCGCTATCCCGCCTGATGGTAAGCAGAGATGGAATCGTGGAAGGTAAAGCGCGCTAGTTTATTAAGAGCCTAATCACTCAAAAAAACTAAGTGAATAGGAAGGAAGACGGCAGTTGAGCGAGGTGATGTAATGTTACACCCAACAACACGACCAACGATGCTGCGTCAGAGAGAGATTGATCTGGAGACCTCCCACGACCAAACTCCCGACACAACATTTGGAAGTGTTGTCAAATGGGATGTTTTCGGTTCGAAATGGTTCGATTTCAGGTCAGGCAAGTACCAATGTAACTTTTCTAAGTCATATATACTTTCTAAGTATATCTTGGACTCCAATGACTGATTACAAGGTGAAGAAAAACATTTTGAGGAAACCTGGACCCTAAGTCTGAAATCGCCAACCCGCATTGAGCAAGCGTGGTGATTACGCTCAATCCTTCTCTGTATGAGAGGAGACCTGTGCCCAGCAGTGGGACGATGAAAAGGTTGATGCTGATGATGTAGGTGTTCTTAATACTTCCGTGCGCAGTTTCTGGCCTGCCATCGGACGCGTCCCCAGGTGGCGGATAGGGGAACGGCCCCCAGATATGGGGGTTACCGGTTTACCGGCGCGGACCAAAACCAGATGCGGGGACCGCTTCGGCGGTCACACGTGCGGCGGGTCGGCCACCACTCGAGGTGGCTGACGTGACCCGAACTCCGGGTCACCGTCGGGCAACCCGGTCTCCTCATTGAGAGGAGCTGGGGGCCCCGTTTGCCTCCGGGCAAACGAGTGGGGCTAAGAGGAAGGACACCTCGCTAAAAAACCCTTGGCTGCTGCGTCTTCTCGCACAAAAAGACGTACCCAGCCCGGCCCCTCCCTGTGGAGTGGAGGGACCACTGTGGGCCCGCCCTAGGCGGGAATCGCCGGCGGGGGATTGGTAGTTAGGCTGTGCCATTTTCCCATGACCCCGCCACTCAGGCGATGTCGTTGTGCCGCTGTGGGTTTAGTGGGTATTCCCGGCTTCGGCTGGGCGAGTCCCACACACGCCCTTCGGGGTATGGTGCGTAAATGCATTACCACAGCGTCAAAAAAAAAAAAAAAAAAGGTGTTCTTAATACTTACGCGTACAATGCGAGTGTCTCATATGCAAGACATCGGTGCCGTGGATGTAGTGGTATAGCGTCTTTTCTATCAGGTCTTGAGGCTCGTAGCCCGTTAGCGAAGCCACCCTGTAAATAACGAAATATCTATTAGAATCTAATAGGTGTACAAATAAATTTCCGCCGTTTTTTGAACAGGCGGACAAGCGTTGTCATGTAGGAGAATAATTTCATCATATCTCGGTGGTAGGCGATAACATTGGCTGCCGGCAGAAGTTATCACCCACCAGACAAAGTCTTGCCGCCAAGCGATTCGTCGTGTTCCGGCATGATGTCTGGTGAAGCCGTACGGAAGACGGGTGTAAAGTTCTGATCGATGGTTAAGAACTTGTTCAGAGAAAATAATAAGCGGAATAGTTTTAAATATTCAAAGAAATATATTGAGGTTACGAAAAAAATATATGATACAATTAGAACAGCAGACTTCAGTCCATAGACCAAACATAGAACCATGATAAACAAAGAGTATGTATAGGTACCATACTTAACATCCTCGGAGGTTTTTAAGAATTTTGAGATAAATTCTTTAATCCTATTCTAGAACTTAGAACTTTTAATCTGGGCCCATATAAAGGTTTAGTAAGCATGTCTGCTAATTGGTCTTCAGAGGCAACTTGCTCTACAATGAAATCTCCATTGCTGACACATTCTCGAATGAAGAAGTGTTTTAACTTAATGTGTTTTGTGCGCTTATGGTATTCATACTTTGGGTTATGAGCAAGATACACCGCTGACTCATTATCTAAGTTCAAGATCGGTTTTTCAGTCTTTAACAGGTCATCTAATAAACGATTCAGCCATAGAATTTCTTGAGCAGATTCGCTTGCTGCTATTATTTCAGCTTCCATTGAAGATAGAGATACAGTTGGCTGTTTCTGGCTTCTCCAACTTATAGCAGCGCCAGAGAATATGCACACTATGCCGGATGTAGACTTTCCCGTAGTTTGATCTCCGCCATGATCGGCGTCACTGAAGCAGACCATGCGTGGCGGTGACTTATTTGTGAATGTTAAGCCTTGTTCTAGGGTTCCTTTTAAATACCTAAATATACGCTTGATAAGCAAGACATCTTCTTTAGTAGGCGCTGAAAGGTTTCTTGAAGCGACACCAACAGCATATGTGATGTCTGGTCTTGTACCCACTGATAAATATGACAATGCACCAACGGCTTGTCTATAAGGAAAAACCGACTTGGTATTACTATCTTCATCTTTTCCAATTTCATTATTTTTAATAACGGGTGACGGTGCTGGTTTACATTCGGACATTCCATATTTCTGAAGGATTTTCTTTGTATATGCCTTTTGACATAAGAATATGGAGTTGTCTTGTCGCACTATTATTTCCATTCCGAGAAAGTACGATGCAGGTTTGAATGTAATTTTAAATCTAGATTTAAGTTCATTCAAAAACTCTTCGCCTGCTGCTGTCGTATTGTGCGCTATAAGCCCATCGTCAACATAGAGAGCTACAGCAACTTTTAATTGATTTTTATTTCGCACAAATAAACATGGATCAGCTTCGCTCTGTTTAAATCCAGATTTTAGCAGGAATTCTGCAATGCATATATTCCAGCAGCGTGGAGCCTGCTTCAAGCCATACAGACTGCGTTTTAATTTACAGACTCGTTTCGTGCCATCTTCATAGCCTTCGGGTTGTTTCATGTAAATTTCGTCTTCTAACTCACCGTTTAAGAAGGCGGTTGTAACATCAAATTGAGTTACTTTTAAATTTTCCTTGGCAGCTACGGCTAGAAGTGACCGCACAGTGGTCAGACGAGCCACTGGACTGAACGTTCTGTCATAGTCCACTCCAGGTATCTGAGAATAGCCCTTGATGACCATTCTGGCCTTGTACCTGTCAACGGATCCATCAGGATTGAATTTTATTTTATACACCCACCTACATGGTAAGGCTTTTCGTCTTTTAGGTAAATTTACAAGGTCCCAGGTATGGTTCTCTTTTAATGAGGTTATCTCGTTTTGCATAGCTTCTTGCCATTTTAATTTATCAGGAGATTCCATAGCTTCCTTAAAAGATTGCGGTTCTTTGAGTTTGTGAAGGTTTTCTACTTCTTCAGCAGCAGCCATAATAAAATCGTCATAACGCTTTGGAGCTGTAATTGCTGACCTGTTCCTCAAAGAATATCTTGACGAAGCTTCGTCAGCAATATCACTGACAACTTCGTCATTTTCGTAGAAGTGGTTGGAACCAGAAAGTGATTCATAGTCACTTTCGCTGTTTTCTTGTTCTTCTGGTTGAACATCTTCAGTGTAAAAATCATTAACATTTTGTTGCACATTTTCAGAGTCAATATTATTGATATCGTCTAAATATGATGTGACATTTCCAACATTGTCAAACTCAGTTGCGACTTGTTTATGTTGTGATTTTCTTGAACACATTTGTGGTTTGTCATCAAGGAGATCGGTGATGTAGTTTTTATTTATTTCCTTATAAAACATGGATTTCATCACGCGGATGTCTTTTGAAATGATGACTTTATTTTTGGATGGTAGGAGAATTTTGAATGCTTTCGAGGTTTCAGAGTATCCAATAAACATGCCAGGAATTGCTTTTGGTGCGAATTTGTGACTATTGGAGTCTTTGATGAGAACAAATGTTTTGCAGCCAAATACATATAAGTGATTTATGCACGGTTTTCTGCCAACCCATAGTTCAAATGGCGTTTTATTCTCAATCGCACTGTTTAAGCTCCTGTTTGATAGATAATTTGCTGTTACGATTGCTTCACCCCAGCATTTTAATGGTGCATTCGCATCTATGAGTAAGGCTCTAGCTTTCTCTATAAGAGTGCGGTTCTTGCGTTCAGCTACTCCGTTTTGGCGCACTAAGCCTTCGTTGTATGCCACATCGTCTCAAATAAGCGTCAAAATCTTTATTAATATATTCGGTACCATTGTCCGACTGTAAGAATTTTATTCTTTTGCCTGTGTGAGTTTCTGCAATCTCTTTAAATTCTTTAAATTTATCCAACACTTCATTTTTATTTTTTAGAATGTATACCCGACTGTAACGACTATAGTCATCGATAAATGTGACAAAGTATTTGTTTCCTTTTATTGTGGGCGTTCGAATAGGTCCACAAACGTCGGTATGAACGATTTCTAGAAGTTCAGATGTTCGTTGAGCAGTTTTCTCACGGGGAGCTGGTACTCGATGCATTTTTGCTAGAATACAGGTTTCGCATTCTCCAAGAGTTTCTGATGGATTAAAATTTAAACCAAGTGGATTTTCATTTTGTAGTGCAAGTTTTAAATCTTTAGCGTTCATGTGCCCAAGTTTTCTATGCCAATCATAGATGTCTGACGAGTCCATTTTCTTTCTTGGTGTCGAAGTTTCGACATCTTTATCGTTAGCCAGATTGTTGCACTCATGTTTGCTTGGTTTGATGTAGTAGAGTCCATCTTCTTGTTTGTGAGCAATGAGAGTTATTCCTGCGTTTGGGTTGTTCACTGTCGCTTTGTTCTTGGTGAAGAGAACCGAACAACCGGCATTTGTCATCTTGCTAACAGACAACAGGTTCGTACAAAGACTAGGAACATAAAGTGTGTCCTTCAGGTGTGTGAGTGCGTCACTATTTCCATTTTTAGATATGAAAGAAACTGTACCTTTTCCTTTAATCTCTGCAGTATAACCTTCAGTTGCAAAGTTGAGTTTTCTGGAAATTTTCTCTATATTTTTAAATAAGTTTCTTTGATGGGTCATATGCGATGTACAGCCACTGTCCAGGACCCAAATGCTGTTCTCAGGCTCTTTGTTGCGTGTAAGAAGGCACTGTGTAGCAAAATTGTTCTTGTGAGAATCTGTGTTTTGTTTCTTAGACTTCTCATTGTTTTTCTTCCAACAATTTGTACAGATTTTGTGATTCTTGCGTTTGAAGATATTACCTCTTCGTTTGCAAATTCTACAGGACGCGTATAATGCTTCTTCTTCATATGAGGACTCAGGTTCATTGGTATAGGTCATAGTTTGATTATGACGTGCTTCAAATTCTTCAAATATTTTTGTTTTAAGCTCTTCTGGCGTTGGAAGAATATCACGCGTTTCTATAGCAATTCTGAAGTTCTCATATTCACGAGAGAGACTGTATAACATCATAATTGTCAACAAGTCGTTGTGTATAATGACGTCCATGTCAGCCAGTTTGTCCACGACATCCAGAAACTTGTTGAGGTGACTATGCACATCTTGTCCTTCAAGTTTTGTTAATATTAATTGTTTTAAGAGAGAGGCCTTACGTGCAGGTCCCTTACTGGCATAAGTATTTTTCAGTTTGTCCCAAACGTCTTTGGCAGTGCCGCAGTTTTTAATTTGCTTAAGCTCAGTTGGAGCAATAATAAGTATAAGCTCAGATTTTGCTATTCTGTCCTTATCTTTTTCGTCGGCAGTTGCATTTGGCGACAAGGGAGTCTCAATATATCTCCATAATTTTTGTCTTACTAAGACGGCTTCCGCTTGAATTACCCACGTATCGTAGTTGTCTTTTGTAAGTGATTCAATTTTAACACTCGACATTTTGTATGATTTGGGTACTTACATATTTTTATTTTCTTGAACTGCACGCTCTGCTACCATGTAAAGTTCTGATCGATGGTTAAGAACTTGTTCAGAGAAAATAATAAGCGGAATAGTTTTAAATATTCAAAGAAATATATTTTAGAGGTTACGAAAAAAATATATGATACAATTAGAACAGCAGACTTCAGTCCATAGACCAAACATAGAACCATGATAAACAAAGAGTATGTATAGGTACCATACTTAACAACGGGTCTGAGCAGTTGTGTTGTGTTCCTCCAATAATGCTTCCAATTCCATGTCTTCGTAGGATTTCAGTCTTCCACTACGTTCTTTATCTTCACAGTTTCTAAGCTTTTGAAACCACTCATGTCAAATTCCCTCTCTTAAAGCAGCTTCACCAGAAGCTTCTACAAGCAATCGATGGGCCTCAGCTGCAGATTTCTTCAAATAAAAGAAGTAAGTAACAAAAAATCCCGCAAATAACGCTTATTCGGCACAAAACTTGACATTTAGGTGGTAGGCCATAACATCGGCTGCCGACAGAAGTTACCACCCACCAGACAAAGTCTTGCCGTCAAGCGATTCGTTCTGTTCCGGCATGATGTCTGGTGAAGCCGTACGGAAGACGGGTCTCAGCAGTTGTGTTGCGATGTGTGCCTGGTACGATGCGACGAATGTTGTTGTGTCGGGAGTTTGGTCGTGGAGGGTCTCCAGATCAATCTCCCTCTGGCGCAGCATCGTTGGTCATGTTGTTGGGTTTAACATTGCATCACCTCGCTCAACTGCCGTCTTCCTTCCTATTCACTAAGGTTAATTCCTAGCTTAATAAACTAGCGTGCTTTACCATCAACGATTGCATCACTGCTTACCATCAGGCGGGATTGCAGTCAAGCACTAGTTTATAAATATAAAAACAATATATCTGCAGTAGTGATGGGCGTGTTTTTCCTGTTCCTTCTATCTTCCTCCAATAATGCTGCCAATTCCGTGTCTTCGTACGATTTCAGTCTTCCACTACTTTCTTTGTCTTCACAGTTTCTAAGCTTTTAAAAACTCTCAAGACAAATCACTCTCTTAAAGCAGCTTCACCAGAAGCTTCTACAAGCAATCGATGGGCCTCAGCTGCAGATTTCTTCAAATGAAAGAAGTAAGTAACAAAAGTTCCCGCAAATAACGCTTATTCGGCACAAAACTTGACATTTAGGTGGTAGGCCATAACATCAGCCGCCGGCAGAAGTTACCACCCACCAGACAAAGTCTTGCCGCCAAGCGATTCGTCGTGTTCCGGCATGATGTCTGGTGAAGCCGTACGGAAGACGGGTCTGAGCAGTTGTGTTGCGATGTGTGCTTGAAACGATGCGACAAATGTTGTTGTGTCGGGAGACTCGTGGAGAGTCTCCAGATCAATCTCCCTCTAGCGCAGCTTCGTTTGGTCGTGTTAGTCTTGGGTTTAACATAGCATCACCTCGCTCAACTGCCGTCATCCTTCCTATTCCTTAGTTTTTTAAGTGAATAGGCTTAATAAACTAGTGCACTTTACTATCAACGATTGCATCACTGCTTACCATCAGGCGGGATTGCAGTCAAGCACTAGTTTATAATTATTAAAAAAAAAAAATTACTAAAGTCTAAGTTAGTAAGTTTTGACTAAAGTCTTTGACCAGTGTGTGTTGCCAGTGATGACTTACGGAACTGAAACGTGGTCGCTCACAATGGGCCTCATACGAAGGCTCAGAGTCACACACACAAGGGCAATGGAAAGAGCTATGCTCGGAGTTTCTCTGCGTGATCAAATCAGAAATGAGGAGATCCACAGAAGAACCAAAGTCACCGACATAGCTCTGCGAGTCGCTAAACTTAAGTGGCAGTGGGCAGGGCACATTGCTCGTAGAACCGATAGCCGATGGGGCAGTAAGATTCTGGAGTGGCGGCCACGTACTGGCAGAGCAGTGTAGGGAGGCCCCAACAAGGTGGACCGAGAGGCCTTTGTCCAGCAGTGGACATCTATAGGCTGAAGAAGAAAAATATGTGATACTGATACAAAGTCACTAATACTCTATACCATATCCTAGCTCCGTAAAGAATACAGGTAAACAAATCAATTTATGGTTATCACAACGCACGTTTTACAAATCTCCTGTTATTTACATGATTATTGGCTTTTACATGCTAACTATTTATTAACATATATTGCAGCATATTTCAACAGAATCACTAAAATAACATGCATAATAACTTGGTATTTCGAAAAACCATTAAAAAGTCGACATTAATTTTACGTGATAGTCCTACAAAAAAAGAAAGATGGATGAAATCCAGGTATTAAACACATTTTGTGGAATTCAACCAATGAATAAATTTGAAGCATTTGTCAATACAATTTTGCGTTTTAATTACTTACTTTCAAAGCAACTGCATAACACATGCATTGTAATACTTTCAAATATGGACTAATTATAATTATATGTATCAAAAAATTTAACCTATTAGGAAATTAGCTTACATGTGTGTCATATTTCATTCAAATCGGTTAAGCGTTCTATGCAAATCATAAATGAACTGTTTAGATTAGTAGGAAATAGGATTATTTATTACTTTTATGAAAATCATATATGTAGAAAAGGTTGTTAACATCTGTCTTTTAGGCGTAAACTACTCGTTGCCTAGCAACGGTTTGTATACCTCTATTCTTTATCGAATTTGGCTCAAATATAAGTGTATGTTATTACCAGATGTCCGAACTTACGATATCACATTTTACATCAGACAATTTCAACGAAACTTCTTAGTGAGGACATCTTTAGTTAACACGTGGTTTCCAAAACCTGGAGCACAGGCGTAGAGTAGCCAGCCTGGCGGTGTTCTACAGGATGTATTTTGGAGAGACATCATCAACCTTTTTATCGTCCCACTGCTGGGCACAGGTCTCCTCTCATACAGAGAAGGATTGAGCGTAATCACCACGCTTGCTCAATGCGGGTTGGCGATTTCAGACTTAAAGTCCAGGTTTCCTCAAGATGTTTTCCTTCACCTTCAGTCATTGGTGTCCAAGATATACTTAGAAAGTACGTATAACTTTAGAAAAGTTACATTGGTACTTGCCTGACCTGGAATCGAAGCCGCGCACTCATACTTGAGAGGCTGGTGTTTTAACCACTAAGCCACCACGACTATTCATTCCTCCATTTTGGAGAGTGTGCGACGGAATTGTATGATTTAATTCCCCCATCTCCGTTCCATTATCGGACGACCCGACCGTACGGAGAGTTTCCACCCTTACGTTGTTGACACCACTATGATCCGGACGAAGCATTTCGCCTGGCTTTTTATACCGCGTACATCGAGGTAGTAGAACAATTTGCTAGTGGCGGTCTTTCCGCCTGACTACAATTTAAGTGCCTTCAAGGCTAGAGTGAATAGGCTCTTAATAAACTAGCGCGCTTTACCATCAACGATTGCATCACTGCTTACTATCAGACGGGATTGCAGTCACCTCAGGAAACTCAGGATCTAAATAATCGATTTTGAAAACTACTTCCAATAGGAAGTCACGTTATTTGTAACTGTCATAAGTATACAATGTGTAAAGAAAACCCTGTCCGATCCTTGAAGGTAACTGATTCTACTAATGCCTACAAAACCAGGCTAAACTTAAAAAAAAACCCCTAAAAATAGATATTATTTCGCAAAAAGAAGTAACTTAATACATGCACAGTAGGCAATACATGCGCAAGCAAAGGGGGGCAGGGCACGCGGCACGTGGTAGCATCGCTTATAATAACACCGTCGACAAAATCGCGAAAAAAGGTTATTTCAAAATTCATTAGTATTGTTACTATGATGATTATGTAAAATTTCATATTTTATTTGGACGTAGTTACGCAAAAAGGATCCAGCCAGCAAACTTGCTTTTGAGAAAATAGAGTTTGTGACAGTAGATTTAAATTTCCTTTTAAATGATGAGTATTTTCCTGAACTTTTTTGCGGATTTTAGACATTTATGACAGTAGGTAACTCAAAAAACGGTTTTTGTGGGTTGGATCCATTTTGCATAACTACGTCCATTTGGTCACGTGTTTACCTAACCTTTATTATCCTTATGGGTCGGACGGGGTTTTCTTTACATCCATACTAATATTATAAATGCGAAAGTAACTCTGTCTGTCTATCTCTCTGTCTGTTACGCTATCCCGTATAAACCTCTCAACCGATTTTGATGAAATTTGGCACAGTCAATCTTTAGACCCTGAGAAAGAACATAGGCTACCTTTTATTGAAAAATTTGATATTCCCGAGGGAAATCTAAAAAGCGCGATACAACCGAACTCCACGCGGGCGAAGCCGCGGGCGGAAAGCTAGTATTATATAATGGGTTAGCTCATAGGTGCATAATTCAATAACCATTTAGGTTGTTTTAAACCAGGGGCTGATCTAACCATGGTTTGTAATAAAGGGAATAGGTACAAATCAAAAGACATTTTCACAAGTTTCATACTTTATCCCTTAAAGCAAACTCTGAAATTAAACTCGACGCCTCAGCACCCTCTACTTGTACAACCCCTCGGTAATTAGTTAACCCTTAAGACTCGAGTACCAGGGGTCGGTCCCTTTGACACGCATTGGTTTTTTGCAATCCTAATTGCCGGAAGTGATGCAGTATATTTTTTGAGCGTCAACAGTTTTTACGCTTGAAAAACAATATGCTTGATTGGGTAGAAAAAATGGTGATGGGATTTTTGTTCATGGAGTGTTTTTGTCAATCATTGGCTCAGAAATTGGAATACGCAGGATGATCCGCAAAAATTTTTGTTTGCTTAGAGCCATTACGCATTGTCGACTGGTAGCTGGCGACTCGATCGATGGAGACTGTGACTTATTATAGTTTAAATAGGTCAAGGGCTGGTGCTGCAAAGTGCCACCTGGCTACTTTGGATTCAGTGGAGAGGCGGGCGAAGAGGCTGATTGGGGACCCTGATTTAACTCGAAACGGTCTCCAAAGCCTGGAGCACAGGCTTTCAGCTTTTCGGTGTTCTATAGGATGTATTTTGGAGAGTGTGCAAGGGAATTGCATGATTTAATTCCCCCATCTCCGTTCCACCATCGGACGACCCGTCGTACGGCGAGTTTCCACCCTTACGTTGTTAACACCACTACGATCCGGACGAAGCGTTTCGCCTCCTCCTTTATACCGCGTACATTGAGGGACTGAAACAATTTGCCAGCGGCGGTGTTTCCGTCGAACTACAATTTAAGTGTCTTCAAGGCTAGAGTGAATACGCTCTTAATAAACTAGCGCGCTTTACCATCACCGATTTCATCACTGCTTACCATCAGGCGGGATTGCGGTCAAGCGCTAGCACTAATATTATAAATGGGAAAGTGAGTTTGTTTGTTTGTTTGTTCCGCTTTCACGCCGTAACTGCTGAACCGATTGCTTTGAAATTTTGCAGACGTAAAGTTAAAAGTCCCGATTAAATAATAGGGTAGGGGCTTTTTATCCCGGAAAAATTTGGTATTTCCGAGGGAACTCTAAAAAGCGCGATATAACCGAACTCTACGCGGGCGAAGCCGCGGGCGGAAAGCTAGTAATTTATTAATTTTTTTTTTCTTTTTTTTTAGTAGTTATAAACTAGTGCTTGACTGCAATCCCGCCTGATGGTAAGCAGTGATGCAATCGTTGGTGGTAAAGCGCACTAGCTTATTAAGCCTTTTCACTCAAAAAAAACTGAGTGAATAGGAAGGAAGACGGCAGTTGAGCGAGGTGATGCAATGTTTAACCCAACAACACGATCAACGATGCTGCGCCAGAGGATGATCTGGAGACCCTCCACGACCAAACCCCCGACACAACAACATTAGGCACATCGTACCCGGCACACATCGCAACACAACTGCTCAGACCCGTCCACCGTGCGGCTTCACCAGACATCATGCCGGAACACGACGAATCGCTTGGCGGCAAGACTTTGTCTGGTGGGTGGTAACTTATGCCGGCGGCTGATGTTGTTGCCTACCACCGAGAGATCAATCATCATCATCATCACAGCGTTAATCCCAGTCGCATCCGAAGCCTTTTCAGCTTTGGAGTCTGGGGTCCGCGTTACCAGTCCAACTGCTGATATGGCTAAACTTCGACATTTTCCGTGAAGCGACTGCCGTCTGACCTCCACAACCCGAAGGCGACATCGAAGCATTGCAGTTAGACCAATTGTAGGACTTTTGAGGGCTCCAACAACCCGTAACGACTGCCACTAGATGTTCGCAGGGCATCCGGGACCAACGGCTTAACGTGCTGTCGGAGGCACGACCAGACCAGTGCAAATATTCATATTCGTGCATACAAATACTTGCACTGTGCGGGGATCGAACCCGCGCCACCTTGCGCAGCGGCCGCGTCCGCTGCCGCTACGCCACGGAGGCTGTCTACCGAGAGATCAATCAGCTTGATACATTCGAAAAAATTGTCTGCTCCACAATGTTAATCACGCAACGAATGATGCTGAACTGTCAAAACAAAAGCCTATTAAGAGGGAACTCTAGTGGTGCTTTCTCTATACAAACGTATTCCGATGTTTTCTTCGTGGATAATGCTTTTAGAGCAATTTTTTCTATAATTTTACACCGTGATTATACGTGCCCCTATCATTTGATTTTTTACGAAACTTAATTAATAAAAGAAAAAGGTACGATATTTGAAAATCGCGAAAAATAACCCATTTTTACCGTAATGTTCAGATGACTATTAGACAAACGTGACAAGTTTTTGACAAAAAGAAAATAATAGAAGCATAATAATAGACTCGAGTTGGTCTCCAAGGCCTAGAGCACAGGCATAGAGTAGCCAGCCTTTCGGTGTTCTACAGGATGCATTTCGGGGAGTGTGCGAGGGAATTGCATGATTTAATTCCCCCATCTCCGTTCCACCAGCGGACGACCCGTCGTACGGCTGGTTTCCACCCTTACGTTGTTAACACCACTACGATCCGGACGAAGTGTTTCGCCTCCTCCTTTATACCGCGTATATCGAGGGACTGGAACAATTTGCCAGCGGCGGTGTTTCCGTCGGACTACAATTTGAGTGTCTTCAAGGGTAGAGTGAATAGGCTCTTAATAAACTAGTGCGCTTTACCATCAATGATTGCGTCACTGCTAACCATCAGGTAGGATTGCGGTCAAGCGCTGGTTTATAATATGTAAAAAAAAGCATAGGTATACTTTTCCTCTAACTTTTGATGTAAAAATAATTGAGATCTGTCGTGTTTTGTGAGAAAACAGCGGAATACGAAGCGTCTTTTGGTCAACGTTTTTGTAGGTAAAATCAGCCTGAGCTGCAACTGACCTTTTCGCACTTTACCTGGAGAGGTTGGAAGTACGACGGCAATAGTTTCTTGAACTACCTATTTTTCAAATTCCTCGGCACACGGCTACTCGGCACACAAAACTAGTTTCAACCAATCAAATGACTTGAAACGAGAATTAAGTAGAGCTTGAGTTTTGAGTGACGTTCTGTAATAGAGTCCCCTCTTAATGTATTACGTTATCATCTCGCTCTTAAAAAGATATTGAGGTTCCGATAATTTACCCATTACAAATAGCTGTTAAGTTTTATAGCTAATTGATCATTGTTTAACTGCGGACATCCGATACTTTGGGACAATTAATACCCCGGTCCCCGAGGGTCGTGACAATGGGTGTCGATTCCCCACTAGGGGAAACCATTGTTTTAACCCCTCGCGTTTTAAGGGACGTGATTTTTTTGGTATCTAAAAAATTGGTATTGTTTTTTTTTTGAGACATTTGTATTCAATGTTTTTTGAGTGAAGATCAAATTTAAGTGCAATAGTTTTAGTTGTTTTTTTTTGTAGTGCTTGACCTCAATGACCCGCCTGGTGGTAAGCAATGATGCAATCGTTGATGGTAAAGAGCGCTAGTTTATTAAGAGCCTATTCACTCAAAAAAAAACTGAGTGAATAGGAAGGAAGACGGCAGTTGAGCGAGGTGATGCAATGTTAAACCGAACAACACGACCAACGATGCTGCGCCAGAGGGAGATTGATCTGCAGACCCTCCACGACCAAACTTCCGGCACAACAGCATTTGGTGCATCGTACGCAGCACATATCGCAACACAACTGCTCAGACCCGTCCTTCGTACGTACGGCTCCGTACGTACTGGGCCGTAATCTACCACATGGGCCCAGTCTTCGAAGTTTTTGTCTCTAGGACATGCCGGTTTTCTCTCGATATTTTCCTTCACCGTTTTGAGAGTAGTGGTGATGAAATAATTTACACAAAATAAAGTGACTGGCGGGAATCCAACCTGTGACCTACAACTTGTATATACAGTATGTTAAATAACAGAGGGCGTTCCCTTAAACTCGTTAATATATATCATTAATAGATTAAAATAAAAATATCAGCATAGAAAAATAAGCATAAAATAATCCGAATAAAAAGAAATTATAATTGAAAATAAATTTGAAACCTCCTGTTTTAAATCAAAATAGTAGCGCGGAATAGTATCTACCTAACGTTGCATTGCCCAACACACATCAACCAACACACATCAATCAATTAGATCTTAGATCGCCGCCGCATACGCGGCTCGTCATTCATAAATAAATTGCAACGTTGCCGTCTTTCATGTTCGCGTGTACAGTGTGTTTCTTTTACATGTCAATTTAAAATTTTTATTGAATATTTTCATATTGAAAAAATTTTAAAACATTTTGTTTTCGAATGGAAATATTTTTTTTAGCATGTATGTATGCTATACTATTTCGGGTTAACGGAAACGCCCTCTGTTAGTTAACATACTGTATATTGATACCTTGGCCACTGCCTGCTCTAGTTATTATATGTATGTTCTGTGCTGTAATCGAACCCGCGACACGCCGCACAGCAGTCGATTTCTAAGTCACTGCACCAACTATTTTGTGTAATATTATCGTATCGTTATCAACCTTTTATCGTCCCACTGCTGCGCACAGGTCTCCTCTCATACAGAGAAGGATTGAGCGTAATCACCACGCTTGCTCAATGCGGGTTGGCGATTTCAGACTTAAAGTCCAGGTTTCCTCAAGATGTTTTCCTTCACCTTCAGTCATTGGTGTCCAAGATATACTTAGAAAGTACATATAACTTTAGAAAACATTGGTACTTGCCTGACCTGGAATCGAACCCGCGCACGCATACTTGAGAGGCTGGTGTTTTAACCAATAGGCCACCACGCCTTGGTCATATTATCGTATGAACAATAAAAAATCTCCGGAAATAAATTAAAATCGCTAAAGTAATCAAAAATCGAACAGCAAACTTCATAATTTGCTGACGGTACGGAAGCGATTCTTCATTCGTCCACTTTATCACGTACTAAACACAAATTTATATTTGCAGTTAATCTCTATAAAAGGTAAGCTTAATTAGACCTTATTGTTTACGCGATAAGGGTGAGGGACGATTTTTGGAAGAATGGAGCGTGGTAAAAATGTCTTAGGAGCGTTCGATTTTTGAGGTAGCGAACGAATTTAGGCTTTGGTACATTGGACTAAGAGCTATCTAAAATTTTGAGATGCAGAAATAAGTTCTGTTACAGTTTGATAAGGGTGTTTGTTGAAATAAAACTGTAATACCATCACGGGGGTCTTCTTCAAAAGTAGGTATAGGCAGGAGGTAGGTTTTCAAATTTATGACAGTCTTAGGAAACTTTTCCTAGCGAGCTATGGAGCGGGCTATGTTGGGCGTCTCTCTGAAGGACCTCATCAGAAATGAGGTGATCCGACATAGGACCAAAGTCACCGACATAGCTGAGAGGATTAGCAAGCTGAAGTGGCAATGGGCTGGTCACATATGCCGCAGGGCCGACAACCGTTGGGGTAAACGAGTCCTCGAGTGGAGACCGCGTCTCGGCAAACGTAGGGTAGGACGCCCTTGGGCGAGATGGAGCGACGACATCAAAAAGGTGGCTGGTAGTGGCTGGCGGAGAACTGCTCAGGATCGAGCTTGTTGGCGTGCCATGGAGGAGGCCTATGTCCAGCAGTGGACCAGTAGAGGCTGATGATGATGATGATGATTAGAAAACTTTTTAGATTTTTTGGGCTTTGGGAGCGCAATCCCACCTGCTGGTAAGTAGTTATGCAATCGTTGATGGTAAAGCGCGCTAGTTTATTAAGCCTATTTCCTCAAAAAAACTGAGTGAATAGGAAGGAAGACGGAAGTTGAGCGAGGTGATGCAATGTTAAACCCAACGAAACGACCAACGATGCTGCGCCAGACGGAGATTGATCTGGAGACCTTCCACGCCCAAACTCCCGACACAACAACATTTGGCGCATCGTACGGCACACATCGCAACACAACTGCTTAGACCCGTCCTCCGTACGGCTTCTCCAGACATCATGCCGGAACACGACGACGCTTGGCGGCAAGACTTTGTCTGGTGGGTGGTAACTTCTGCCGGCTTACCACCGAGAGTAGTACCATATAAAACGCCCTGGGTACTTTATTGGATTTTTAAGATTGACACTAGTAGATTACCTACGCAAAAACTAAATAATTTAATTAATTAAAAACGTCATAAAATCAGAAGATAGACAGGAAAAATGAGTTGATGTAAGTATCATCATCATCTCAGCGATAATCTCAGTCGAATCCGAAGCTTTTTCAGCTTTGGAGTCTGGGGTCCGCTTTACCAGTCTAACTGCTGTTTTTGGCGAAACTTCTATATTTTCCGTGAAGCGACTGCCGTCTGACCTCCACAACCCGAAGGCGATATCGACGCATTGCAGTTAGACCAATTGTTAGACTTTTAGGGGCTCCAACAACCCGTAACAATTGCCACTAGATGTTCGTATGGCAACCGGGACTGAAGGTTTAATGTGCTTTCCGAGGCACGACCAGACCAGTGCAAATATTCATATTCATGCATACAAATATTTGCACTGCGCATTTAAGTTAGCTAAAAGATTTCTTGACTATTATTCTCAGCAAGGCCTGCGTTTTACATGACTCACAATAGACATTGATAACCAAAAAAGGGAAACCCATAGACAAATCATAAATCCGTAGAATTAACTAAGCTTAGCTATCTGTCCAAATGCGTTATCTATGGTATTATGTTACAACATCGGTGGCCCAGGTGGCGATGTTTTGACATTTAATATCTTTGCAGCCATGTCATCCTGGTACCTGTAAGGTGGGCTTGTGCAATATTGTTTTTAAAACATCATGCTTGCTATTCTATGAAGGGTGAATAGAGACCGCACTCAGAGAGGTAATTCTACTACTAATATCTCCATATTTAGTTTTTGACATTTATTTGGCGCCGAAATGAAACTGCGACTGGATTTTGATAAGAGTTTTGCTAGGAAAGCTAAGAGGAGTGTCACGCGCATTTTTCATTGGACTTTTAATATTATTTATAGTGTCGTTTACTAAATAAAAGCGCGTGATTTATGTAGTAAAAAGTGCATTCAGTAAATCCATTCTAATATTATAAATGCGAAAGTATCTCTGTCTGTCTGTCTGTCCGGCTTTCACGCCAAAACTACTGAACCGATTATAATGAAATTTGGTACACATATAGTCTAGAGCCTGAGAAAGGACATAGGCTATATAAAATCCCGCTATGACTAATAGGAGCAGAGCAGTAAAAAAATTGTTGCGATAACGGGAGCTAACGCGGACGTACATATTGCTCCCATTATTTTAACAGGCGTTTATTTTATATCAACTGACTTCTTTTTAATTTACGGGAACCACCGCGCGCTGTAAACTGAAGCCCACGCGGACAGAGTGGCGGGCAAGAGCTAGTAATTCATAAAGAACATTAAAATATCGCAGCATAGTGGCCACATCATAACTTTGCTTCAAACCTCCCTCATAGTCGGTTCACGCGGCCGTCTTTTTCAACTGTCATTGGCGATATCCGCCATTATTGTGTAATAAAATTTTCAAAGAATATCTATAATTTGTTACACGTGTTATTGTCAAAATTGTGGTATCTATTCCATAGAGGCCATTGATCAAGAGTTGAGGTTGAATCTTACCTTGAAAAAGAAGAAGAAGAAGGATTTTCATATTTTAAATTTCAAAAATAAAAAGAAACAAATATATCAAAATCGAAAGTCATTTATTCAAATTAGGCTGAAAATCAGAACCTTTTTCAACGTCAGTATTACATAAGACAGTCCCCCATAACGCCCACCCATCGACACTTCCTAGTGCTGTCGCTGGGAAGAAGGAAGTGGCGGAATAAACTCCCCAGCAGCACAGCTGTCTGTTCATTTACCAAAATCCGCACTGGGCTACGTGGTTGTGTGTGTGTGTGTGTGTAGGGGGGGGTTGATATGGCATCTCGTAGGCGGCCATTAGAGGCCGTAACTACTTAACCGGACTTTCCTGTGGATGCCTTAATTAAAATTAAAGCCTCCAGCCAAGGGCACTTAAAACTAAATTAAAATTGGGCGACTACGCACTAAGGGCACCCCCTGTGGGGTACAAACCTCGGCTTAGGACGTCGCTAGAGAGGACAGCATGGGACGGCTGGATCGAATGTATTCTTAATGGTTTGATGGCCACGGCGTTTCCTAGTACTAGCTCTGAGAAGAAACGCCGAAACAAACTCAGAGGTCATTGTTGGGGGACATTATGATATTACTCTGGCTCAGCTGCGGCGCGGGCTGGCCTTCATCGGACAGGGAGGGGGGGTAGGCAGCTCCTCCCGTCCCCTTTGGAAATCTATCAGAACATGTATGAACTCCCCTGATTACTACACAAAGTATAAACTTGTCTGTAACTTTTAAATAAACCATGCAGTAGAATGCATTGAATAGGATGTATAGGATGCATTTCGGGGAGTGTGCGAGGGAATTGCATGATTTAATTCCCCCATCTCCGTTCCACCAGCGGACGACCCGTCGTACGGCTGGTTTCCCTACGTTGTTAACACCACTACGATCCGGACGAAGCGTTTCGCCTCCTCCTTTATACCGCGTACATCGAGGGACTGGAACAATTTGCCAGCGGCGGTGTTTCCGTCGGACTACAATTTGAGTGTCTTCAAGGCTAGAGTGAATAGGCTCTTAGTAAACTAGTGCGCTTTACCATCAACGATTGCGTCACTGCTTACCATCAGGCAGGATTGCGGTCAAGCGCTGGTTTATAATATATTTAAAAAAAAACCAATAAAGTACCTAGGACGTTTTATATGGTACTGTACGTAAAAAAAAAAAAAATTGAAAAAATGTACTGTGTAATTGCCAAAAAACTAAGTGTGACTATAGCGCACAACGATTACCCACTCTAAACATTTCCTGCTTCCAGTACGTGGCCGCCACTCCAGAACCTTACTGCCCCATCGGCCAACGGTTCTACGAGCAATGTGCCCCGCCCACAGCGACTCGCAGAGCTATGTCGGTGACTTTGGTTCTTCTGAGGATCCCCTCATTTCTGATTTGATCGCGCAGAGAAATTCCGAGCATAGGCTCTTTACACGAGTTGAGACAGTTTAGATGAGATTAACACATAGCTATTAATACTTCCTAAATTTTACAGGACTAAATTAATAATAAAAAAAAAAACGTTTTTTTCAGCCAAAAAAGTCTATAATAAAAAATAATTAATTGAATGTGCACATCACTAGGAATTACAAAAAGCGCTTATCAAACCCCCCGAACATGAAGTTCAGTGAACCTCTTCAGAAGAACAGTGTCAGTTCTCTCTCCTATCCATTTAAGGGCACTGTTTCGACTCCCCCGAACCCGCCTTACAACCGACGCCACTTTCTTCCTCATCAACGCGTGAAAGCCGTCAACGCTCGCGTCGGCAAACATGCCAGATGCACTACAATATCGAGGGAGGCGGAACAGTGACCTGAAAATGTTGTTATAAAGGACACGCAAGGCGCTATAGGTCCTCTGTGTAAAGCTGGCCCACAAGCCACAGGTGTAAAACGCCTGACAATACGCTTTGAACAGCGTAATTTTGAGAGGCGCCGTACAGCTAGCGAACCTATGTGCCAGCATATTACCACGAACCGACAGCGCCCTGCGCTCCCTCTTAATATCCTCCTCGTCACTAACATTTTTAACCGACTTCAAAAAGGAGGAGGTTACTCAATTCGACCGTATTATATGTTTTTTTTTTATGTTTGTTCGCGCATAACTTCGTCGTTTATGAACCGATTTTAATAATTCTTTTTCTGTTGGAAAGAAGACGTTCCCAAGGTGGTCCGATGATAAGGATATCAGGGTTTGATGGTGGAAGACCAGAGAAAAAAGGGGAACTTTCAAAAATTGTAGGGGCGACTAGTGCATTTCTTAGCATTTTCATTAAGTATTTTAAAGCACTACAATTTAATAAAGGTCTGGAGTAGATCTGATGATGGAGCCGGGAGACAGTCGAAGGAACTCCTCAACAATTCACAGCAGCTACCTTGTGTTTGGGCTCGATTAATTTGTATTGATAAGAACTTTACACCTAGATGGGTTGTGACTGTCATAAGAGCTCTGATGATGAAGACAAAGGCTAGTTTCGGGAACTCCTCAACGGTTTACAGTAGCTACTTTGTGGTAGGACTTAATTCATTTAAATTGATGAGACCTTTGCACCCATTGGGTTAAAATAATCATCATCATCATCATCAACCTTTTTTATCGTCCCACTGCTGGGTACAGGTCTCCTCTCATACAGAGAAGGATTGAGCGTAATCACCACGCTTGCTCAATGCGGGTTGGCGATTTCACACTTAAAGTCCAGGTTTCCTCAAGATGTTTTCCTTCACCTTCAGTCATTGGTGTCCAAGATACACTTAGAAAGTACATATAACTTTAGAAAAGTTACATTGGTACTTGCCTGACCTGGAATCGAACCCGCGCACTCATACTTGAGAGGCTGGTGTTTTAACCACTAGGCCACCACGACATAGCCACGGGTTAAAATAATGGTCTGCAGTAAATTTGATGATGAAGACGAATTTGAAGATGAATAAAATTAAAATAAATAAAATTACGCCCTTTTCGGATGCAACTGAATACATAGTACTTTTAAAAACTAAAAAGTATAAAATAAAAACTTTTTTACAAAAAAGCAACCGACTTCCAAAAACCACTACAAAGTGAAAAATAACTAATTTCGGAAGTCGGTGTCAAAAACGAATATACAAAACCAAAGACACCGACTTCCGAAATTAGTTATTTTTCACTTTGTAGTGGTTTTTGGAAGTCGGTTGTTTTTTTGTAAAAAAGTTTTTATCTGTCATCACGTGTCCTAAATATTTAAATCTTGTAACTCGACCTAGAGGCATTCCATTGAGCTTCTATCTCTTTGGCTCTTAATGAGATAAAAAAGGTGCATCAAACTTGAATTTAGTTCAGTTTCTGAGCCTTTTCTGAACAAGGGATTCGGGGGCCAAGATCTAATTTGTACTTATGATACGGACCACAGCAGCGACAGCCTCCGTGGCGTAGCGGTAGCGGACGCGGCCGCTGCGCAAGGTGGCGCGGGTTCGATCTCCGCACAGTGCAAGTATTTGTATGCATGAATATGAATACTTGCACTGGTCTGGTCGTGCCTCGGAAAGCACGTTAAGCCGTTGGTCCCGGTTGCCATACAAACATCTAGTGGCAGTCGTTACGGGTTGTTGGAGCCCTCAAAAAGTCCAACAACTGGTCTAACTGCAATGCTTTGCCTTCGGGTTGTGGAGGTCAGACGGCAGTCGCTTCACGGAAAATGTCGAAGTTTAGCCATTTCAGCAGTTGGACTGGTAAAGCGGACCCCGGACTCTAAAGCTGAAAAGGCTTCGGATGAAACTGGGATTAACGCTGTGATGATGATGATGATGATACGGACCACAGCGGGTAAAGTGACCCTATACTGCCAAATATTCCCAATCAACCTTGAGCCTTAATGCATTAGCGATAAAGTAGAAATTCCAATAAAAAATCCGACAGATTGTAGTAGCTTGATATGATTGGAGTAGCGTCTAAACAAAGTAGGTATCGTTAATGAACTAAAATACGGATGTATATCTATCATCAAAATATGTCATCATCAACAACCTTTTTATCGTCCCACTGCTGGGCACAAGTCTCCTCTCATACAGAGAAGGATTGAGTGTAATCACCACGCTTGCTTTATTCATAAACGATGATTAAGGTTAAGTGACGTTAAAAGGTCAAAAATGTATGGTTAAAGAATCGCTAATCACTAGTTAACTTTAAGCAGTGTTTAGTCCAGGTTTCCCCAAGATGTTTTCCTTCACCTTGTAATCACAAAAAAAAAGTATATCATCATTCTCCTGCCCTTATCCCAATTTATTTGGGGTCGGCGCAACATGTCTTTTTCTTCCATGCATCCCTATCAGAAGCCATCTCGGCAGTCACCCCCTTCTTAGCCATATCATCCTTCACACATTCCATCCATCGTTTCTTTGGTCTTCCCCTACTCTTATAGCCATCAACATTCATAATTAAGGCTCTCCTCACGACATTCTCCTCAGTTCTCGTAACACATGCCCGTACCATGACAACCGATTTCCACACAACTTTTCAGCTACCGGTGCCACTTTCAGACTTTCTCTTATGTACTCATTTCTTATTCTATCCATTCGTGTAACACCACACATCCAAAATAAAAAAAAAAGTATATGTAAATCATTTAAAATCATCGATATCGATAAACCGTCTTTCCCAACACTAACTTTTTTCTCGTAGTTATTCGCAGATGGGCATGGTAATAAGCCAACTATAATTAATAGTTGAAAATAAACGCTGCAGCGCTGTACAGCGCTACATAACAGTCGTATAGCCATACACTTGTACAGCCAGCGACACACGCGCTTCCCAGAAACAACTCTGTATTGGTCAACACAATGCAGGACTCGGCGCGTTCTCCATTGGTGCCGACACGTTGCGAACGACCCACAAGTTTTTATGTCATACTAGCGGCCGCCAGCGACTTCGTTCGCGTGGAGTTAGTAATGCTCCGCTCCTATTGGTCGCAGCGTGATGTTATATAGCCTAAAACATTCCTGAATTAATGGGCTATCCCACGCAAAACGAATTATTCAAATCGGACCAGTAGTTCTTGAGATTAGCGCGTTCAAACAAAAAACAAACTCTTCAGCTTTATCTATTAGTATACATAGATTATATTGACTTATTGAAAAAAGGGATAAGATTTTAATAATATACAAGGTTATTTTTTCTATATGCGAAACCTGAACATAGTTTGTTCAGAATAAGCAACTGAATCGATTCCAAGTTTAATTTAAAACGAAAAGTATGAATCTAACTACCTATTTGCGAAAACATTGGTTCCGTGATAAAAAAAAAAGATATTTGGCTTCGTCATCGACACAAATGAACAAGAGCAATAAAAGCATTTTACTGAAAATTGCATTTAAGCATGAGTTCATTTAGTGCTTGACTTTATTTTGTTCTGATGACAGGAGTAATTTGAATATTTAAAGTCAATCGACACGAGCAGAAAACTTAAATTCGTTACAAACTGTGTTCACTAATGACTTCGACACATTTTGAGTCCATTCAGTCACTATCTTAGCAATTCATTCAGCGTAAATCGTAACAACCGTCTCTGTGACTAAATAACTCATAATTTTGAATGGCTAACAAACAAGGCCAAGGGCCTTTGCGTTCTCCACTAGTGTCGACATTTAGTTTACATTTTTACAATCTCCTGCCCTTCTTCTTCTCAGGCTATAGCGGTTTACTGCTGGACAAAGGCCTCCCCCAAAGCTTTCCATGATGACCGGTCTTGTGCTGCCTACATCCATCGGCTTCCCGCAACCTTTACCAGGTCATCGGTCTACCTTGTTGTGGGTATCCTTAAGCTGCGTCTTCCGATACGTGAACGTCACTCGAGAACGAGAACCCGTTGGCTCTTAGGACTTTCATCATTACTTATTTATTTATATGTTCTTTATTGTACACCAATCAGACTTTGAACAAAATACATTCAACACAAAAACATACAATGGGCGGCCTTATCGCTAATGCGATCTCTTCCAGGCAACCAAAGAATGGATAGATTCTCCTGATCCACAAATGGGACTGTCGTTGGTGCAAACAAAAAAACAAACAAAGTAATCCCAAAGCCCCCAGCCACGGCCGAAATTTTGTAAAACTAAGCTACTACTTTCTAAGGGCACCCTCTGTCAGCTCGCCGCGCTCGCGCACCTCAAAGAGATGTCAGCACTAAGTGATGGGGACCACGAGGACCAATGGCTCCTGGGCCAGAGTTGGGCGTTGGTTAAAAAAGAAACCGTAGCCCAGGCGCACAGGCAAGTAAAAAAAACACGGGTGGGTTTTAGTAAGTAAAAGTCTGACACGCCCTTCTGCTTCGGCCAGAGCGGGGAGGTCCTTTGACTATTTCCCATCCAGAACAAAATAAAAAGGTGCTTTCTCTATGGGGTTTTTTTTTTTTTATTAGTTATAAGCTAGTGCTTGACTGCAATCCCCCCTGATGGTAAGCAGTGATGCAATCGTTGATGGTAAAGCGTACTAGCTTATTAAGCCTAATCACTCAAAAAAAAACTGAGTGAATAGGAAGGAAGACGGCAGTTGAGCGAGGTGATGCAATGTTTAACCCAACAACACGACCAACGATGCTGCGCCAGAGGATGATCTGGAAACCCTCCACGACCAAACTCCCGACACAACAACATTAGGCACATCGTACCCGGCACACATCGCAACACAACTGCTCAGACCCGTCCACCGTACGGCTTCACCAGACATCATGCCGGAACACGACGGATCGCTTGGCGGCATGACTTTGTCAGGTGGGTGGTAACTTATGCCGGCGGCTGATGTTGTTGCCTACCACCGAGAACCTCGGCTGGTGGTCTTTGGACAAGGTAGCAAGATGAGACAGACTAGATAATTTTTTTAGGGCCTAAGCATTTTCTAGAACTATTCATTTCTATTAAAAACTCAGAGGTAAAAAGTAAAATAAATCACTTTCATCATGAAACTTTTTATCGTCCCACTGCTCGACACAGGTCTCCTCTCATACAGAGAAGTATTGAGCGTAATCACTATTCACTACGCTTGCTCAGTGCGGGTTGGCGATTTCAGAATTATAAAGTCCAGGTTTCCTCAAGATGTTTTCCTTCACCTTCAGTCATGGTGGTGTTTAAGATATAGTTAGAAAGTTCATATAACTTTAGAAAAGTTACATTGGTACTTGCCTGACCTGGAATCGAACCCGCACTCTCATACTTGAGAGGACACGGATGTATCTACAAAAGAATATGTCATCATCATAAACCTTGCAAAAAAGGTTTATGATGATGACATATTCTTTCAATCAATCAAAATTCATCCATACTAATATTATAAATGCGATAGTAACTCTGTCTGTCTGTTACGCTTTCCCGCTTAAACCTCTCAACCGATTTTGACGAAATTTGGCACAGATAATCTTTAGACCCTGAGAAAGGACATAGGCTACTTTTTATCCCGGAAAAATTTGATGTACCCGAGGGAACTCTAAAAAGCGCGATATAACCGAACTCCACGCGGGCGAAGCCGCGGGCGGAAAGCTAGTACAAAATAAATCACTTTAACATTTCTATATTCTTGTGTCGATGGACTATTCACCAGTGGACAAGCGCATTGCCCGCAAGTTCACCGTTTATTGGTTCACGCCAATCAGAATCGCGTAAAAGTCCCTCAACAATGCGCGTTAGCCGTTCGTGGAATTCCACGCAGGACTCCGTGGCTCAGGAGTGAGGACTTGAGGGATCACATAGGCTAAAATTGTAGGAGAAATGTCTAAGAAAAATGCTAGAATAAAAACACTAATAGAGATACTTGAAATCGCTTGGTAATCAGAGATCGTAGTTAGAAAGAATCCTGGTCCATTCTGTAAGAAGGTGATGGTTATAAACTAGTCTTCATCATCCCAGCGTTAATCCCAGTCGCATCTGAAGCCTTTCCAGCTTTGGAGTCTGGGGTCCGCTTTACCAGTCCAACTGCTGATATGGCTAAACTTCGACATTTTCCGTGCAGCGACTGCCGTCTGACCTCCACAACCCGAAGGCGACATCGAAGCATTGCAGTTAGACCAATTGTTGGACTTTTGAGGCCTCCAACAACCCGTAACGACTGCCACTAGATGTTCGTATGGCAACCGGGACCAACGGCTTAACGTGCTTTCCGAGGCACGACCAGACCAGTGCAAATATTCATATTCATGCATACAAATACTTGCACTGTGCGGGGATCGAACCCGCGCCACCTTGCGCAGCGGCCGCGTCCGCTACCGCTACGCCACAGAGGCTGTCGTGATGGTTATAAACTAGTGTTTGACCGAAATCCCGCCTGATGGTAAGCAGTGATTCAATCGTTAGAGCCTATTCACTCTAGCCTTGAAGACACCTAAATTGTAGTCCGACAGAAACATCGCCGCTGGCAAATTGTTCCAGTCCGTCGAAGTACGCGGTATAAAAGACAGTGGTGTCAACAATTCTCTCGCGACGGGTCGTCTGATGACGGAACGGAAATGGGGGAATTAAGTCATTACCGCGCGGAAGGTGTGTCAGACTTTTACTGACTAAAACCCACCGTGTTCCTTCACTTGCTTGTGTATTTATTTTTTTATTCGTTGCCCCACTGCAGTAACACGCCTGCCTGCGACGTGGAGGCCCTGGGTTCGATCCCCGGCCAGGTCATGATGGAAAACGATCGGCCTCCCGACCCCGGCCGGCCCGGCTTCCGGCCTGATTGGCCTGGGTCTTGGTTAGATCGTTGAGTTAGTATCCCATAACACAAGTCTCGAACTTACTTTGGGGCTAGCTCAATCTATGTGATTTGTCCGTATATATTTATTTTATTTTATTTATTTACCTAGGTCGCTAATTGGGATGTATCCAAGGTATGAAAATCAAAAAAATAATTAGTCCATCTTATAGATAATAAAAAAAAAAAAAAAAATAAGAACCGTATTTTTTATTTTGTCGAAATTACCAAAAACTACTGAGATATAGCATATAGCGTAATAAAGTTACGGAGTGGGGGCTAATTACGTCACGCCGTGGTATATTTTGTACCACGGCGTGACGTCATGCGACATTTCAAATCAATATATCTTCCTAAGTATTTGAATGAAAGAAAAAAGAATAAATACGTGTTCAATGTTTTTTATAAATCTATCTGATGGACATCAAATAATTTTTTGGATACAACCCAATTAGAACCCCGTCAGGCGCTTTACTTTGTGTAAATTATTTCATCACTGCTCTCAAAACAATAAATAAATAAATATATACGGACAAATCACACAGATTGAGCTAGCCCCAAAGTAAGTTCGAGACTTGTGTTATGGGATACTAACTCAACGACACTATATTTATAATAGATACATTTATAGATAAACATCCAAGACCCAGACCAATCAAGAAAAGTTCGTTTTCCATCATGACCTGGCCGGGGATCGAACCCGGGGCCTCCACGTCGCAGGCAGGCGTGTTGACGGCTGCGCCACGGAGGTCAAGAAAAACATCGCGAGGAAACTGTTACGTCCTAGCACTAAATATTCGAAGACATCATCTACCAACCAGCATGGGGCCTCCGTCCTCACTGATGAGAGGGGGACCTGAAAACTAACTACAGCGTTGGGGATATTATAAATAGTATTCCCCTCTGTTCATAAACGTTGCTTAAAGTTAACTAACCCTTTTTTTTTTTCGGGTGGGAAGTCTAAAAACTAGGGTTGTAACGGAAGCTTGTTAGCGGAGGCGGAGGCGGATGTGGAGGCGACGCGTCTCACCTCGCGGATGCGGAGGTTTACGGAGGCGGAGACGGAGGTGAAAGTACACATAGAAAAATTGAAATTTATGGTTAATTAAAAGGACAATTTTATTTTAAATACGTACATTAATAGTAGTATACTTGGTAAAAAAATATTACCTTCTTGTAATGAAAATTAAGGAGAAACAAAATTGTGTTTGCCGCATTCCCGCCTCGCACTAGTTGATTCTTGACCATTTCGCGCTCAAACGCGGCCGGACGGTTGTCGAGCGTCGCAGTTTGCGCGTTATTTATTTTATAAATACGTAAATAAAACTCCGTTATAACTCCGCAAAAATTGTGCGGAGGCGGAGGCGGAAGCGAAGATACGATTTCTTGCGGAACTTCCGCAGTAACGGAAGCGGAGGCGAAGCTCCGTTACAACCCTACTAACATATTCTTGCCCCCGGCATTAACCCGGTTGTTCCGTCTCACACCTACACTGGGGGCTGCGAGAACTAATACTGCTTCCGCAACCCCCGATTGGTGCTGGCCCACCACCGTGGACCTCCTCGGGTCAGGGAAGGGGAGTGAGGTGTAGGACTCCGCCCGTGACGTCTAAGAGTAGCGCGCGTGGAACACTTCGCGCCGCCACCTCGGGTCCTGATGTTTGGGGGGCGACAGATGTCAACTAACCCTGATCTAACTCGAGATGGTCTCCAAAGCCTAGAGCACAGGCGTAGAGTAGCTAGCCTTTCGGTGTTCTATAGGATGCATTTTGAGGAGTGTGCGAGGGAATTCGCTCCATGGTGTTACACGCTCTTATTAAAAATCATAATTTATCCGATTATGGACCGATTAATCGACTTCAAAAAATAGTAGAGTAATTTACGTCAATTGATACTGATACGATAAAACAGATCACAATATTCAAAATTAACCAGTCACGCGCCATCATGTACAATCAGCTGTAGAAGTCCATTTCCACCTTAAAGACTACTGTCGCCTGCGCTAAACCGGCCACGCACACTACCGCATTATTTTTTTTATCGCAGTCTCCGTCTTTCTTTAAAGTAATGCATAATTTCGTTACTTCATTTGAAGTTAAGTTAGCGGCCGCACTTAACAATGGTGCTATCATAAGCGAGCGATTGTGGGTTCGATCCTCAATAAAGGCAAATCTTTTTGTTGTTTCATATAATTTAAAATTATGATAATTGATTTGTATTTTAAAGTAAAAATGTTTTCAAATAATATTTAAATGAATAGGAAAATTTATTGAATATTTATCCCAAAAAAGGTTTTTATTATATGTTTTAGTTTACTATAGAGGTAATATAATAAAAAATATATAAAAATAAAACAATAAGCATATTATAATGCAATATACTATAAAGTTATATATTATTCGGTATAGATATACTTATACTAACAAATGAAACAAACGTTGAAACGGCAGCATTGTAATATTTTATATAAAAGTAATCCTTGACAAACTTATGATATTGTTATGGTAAAAAATACAAAAAACATTTTTGGTTGATAAATATGAAAATTATAATATTATACATATATTATGATTAAAAAGGTTATAGCTTAATTATTCATTTTCTTATAGAAAAGAGGATTGAAGCTTAACCTGAATATTATTGCAATCATAAAATAATCTATACTAAAACACAAAATAGTGCTTATTACATTTACAATTTTTTTTTGTGTGTAGCGTTTTCGGAGTTTGATGGCATGAGATTATAATCTTCAAGCGCTTTCTTAGTTCAAAAGTAAACGAACTTATTTCTTATCGAATTCCAAAATTATTGTTTTTATAATCTACCAAAAGTAATTTGTATTGAAATTGCAAAAGGCGACATCTGTTAGCCATTAAGCCAACCGAACATATTACTGTCACTTAACTAAATTACTTTAGAGATGGTTTAGAGTCCGTTATTAAGATATATAATGGTATATATTTAAAACACTCTGTAAGATACTTCTGCACTGTGATTGTTATAAATAGTTTTATTTTTTTGTTTAACTCGATAAGACTCCACCAGTCGCGCCAGTTTATTTTTAAACCACAAATGCAACCCCCCTTCTTCGCAAGATTTAAAAGTTTATTCAACGGTAAATATTGTCGTTTCGTTTCACTTGTCTCGACAGCTACCTTCGTCCTCCAACCTCTTGACCTTGACCTCCAACGGCTTACAGTATTTCTCTAAAACAATAACAATTTTATTACAGACTTGTAACAAGCGATTAGTTTGCACCTTAACACATATAATAATAAAAACAACTTACACAAAAGCCGGTTTCATATGATATTTGAGATATATTGCTGCATATCCCTGCATATTGGTTAAAAAAGTAAAACTAATAACACAAACTGGTAACTATATGTTCACCAACTAACAACAGCTAAGTAATATTATTTGAGTTATTGTAGCTAATAATAGTTATTGTAGGTAGCGGAATATTTTTTGTGAAGGAGTCATTCAGATTCTTTCAAGTCTACCGTCATCTTTTTATAATGACTCTAATATAGAAAAAATCTTAAAAGAAAGTATAATCTTTAAGTTGCGGATCGGTATTTTTAGATATTTTTGTTGTCAGCATTCATAACTCACCAATAAACATTTAAAAAATATTTTGTAAGTCATTAGATTTGAACTCGAACCACCTTGAACGCCTATCAAGGCGAAAACCGTTAGGCCATTGAAACACTTACTGTGGACGTTGAAATTAGTAAGTAGTACCTAACAATCATAAGCGGGCACCAAGTTGTCAAAGTGTATGAGTGTGTATCAAACTTTATTATAGAAGAAGGTCGTAACTACAACTAGTATTGCTTGGCCATAGTTTTGTGAGATTGCAACTCGACTTTTGGTCTTGACTGTACATTAATTTAAAATCAGTCTTAAGTGCAGTGTATAAAGTTCTTATCACAAAGCAGTACAAAAAGCCATTATATTTTACGACCGAGTCTGACATCAAACCAAATTCAACCTTACACGCATGCATTAAAGTCAGAATTATAAAGTAAGTACTAAATGAAAGAAGCACCCAAGTGCTGCGTTGTGCGCTTGTTCAGTTTAACCATCTTTTTACGCTGATTGTGAATCTAGTGTATTTAAAGTGATCGATGTTCGCAGTCGTACATGTTGTCATGTGCTGTATTAATATCGAGAAGAAAAGTTATCGATACTACCCACAATGGGACGGCTGTGAAATCACTTGGCGTCGCACCGTCACGGCTCTCAGTTAATTTTATTAACTCGCATTGTTTATTGTAGCTTGAATTGTGTTGTTTTTTTGACATGCTTTTTATTAGCTTTACAAGTAAAGCACCTAACAACAACACCAACAACAAGGAACATACAAGTATGTTTGTTTGTTTGTTTGTTTGTCCGTCTCTAACTCTTTGGACTACGAGTGAGCGGCTCATTACTGTAAAATGTCCCACCGTTTTCAATACGTTCGTTCATTCGTTTTTTTTTTTTAAGAATATCGAACTAAAAAGTTGAAAATAAATATGTTTAAAAAACTAAAAAAATATGCTTTTAAAAAATATCAAACTAAAAAGTTAAAAATAATTTCTAAAAAAGCGTGAGGCGCTTAATATACAAAAACTAGCTTTCCGCCCGCGGCTTCGCCCGCGTGGAGTTCGGTTATATCGCGCTTTTTAGATTTCCCTCGGGAATATAATTTTTTCCGGGATAAAAAGGGTCTAAAGATTGTCTGTCCAAATTTCATCAAAATCGGTTGAGAGGTTTAAGCGGGAAAGCGTAACAGACAGACAGACAGACAGACAGACAGACAGACAGACAGACAGACAGACAGACAGACAGACAGACAGACAGACCGACAGACAGACAGGGTTACTTTCGCATTTATAATATTAGTATGGAAGTATGGAGTATCGCACAAACCGCCTCACGCTTTTTTAAAAAAAATATTTTTAACTTTTTAGTTTGATATTTTTTAAAAGCATGTTTTTTTAGTTTTTTAAACATATTTATTTTTGACAATTATATAGTGTTGGTGTAGTGGTTTCACAGAACCAGACTTGATTTAGACTCGGAGAGTGAGATTTTAACTTATGTTACGACGTTATCTCGGTGGTAGGCCATAACATCGGCTGCCGGCAGAAGTTATCACCCACCAAACAAAGTCTTGCCGAAAAGCGATTCGTCTATGATCGCCTATGATTTAACTATTATACAATATGTAAAGAAAACCCCGTCCGACCCATAAGGACAATAAAGGTTAGGTAAACACCTGACCAAATGGTCGTAGTTGTGCAAAATGGATCCAACACACAAAAACCGTTTTTTGAATTACTGTTATAAATGTCAAAATCTGCACATCTCTAGAATATGCAAATAACATCAAAGTCGCAAAAAAGTACAGGAAAATACCCATTATTTAAAAGGAAATTTAAATCTACTGTCACTTTCTCGGTGGTAGGCCATAACATCGGCTGCCGGCAGAAGTTACCACCCACCAGACAAAGTCTTGTCGCCAAGCGATTCGTCGTGTTCCGGCATGATGTCTGGTGAAGTACGGAGGACGGGTCTGAGCAGTTGTGTTGCGATGTGTGCCGGGTACGATGCGCTAAATGCAGATGCAACAACGTAAGGGTGGGATACTCGTTGGGCACGCCACAATAGCGGCGGTACTAGGTAATAGAGGCGCCACGGTACCCTCACCTTCCGCCTGACGCAGGTCCTCACCGGACACGGTTGTTTCGGGAGGTTCCTGTTCCGTATAAGGCGGGAGGAAACGCCAGGGTGTCACCATTGTGTGGATCGCCCTGAGGACACGGTGGAGGTCTGCCCGGCATGGGTAGAGCACCGCCGTGTCCTCGTAGCGGCGATCGGCGGCGATCTCTCGCCCCCTGTTTCAGGCCATGGTCCGGAGCGACAGTGCATGGCAGGCCGTCACCTCCTTCTGCGAAGCAGTGATGCTGGCAAAGGAGGAGGCGGAGCGCGTGAGGCAACGGGAATCCCAGCGACCTCACGCCACTAGCCGCCGCAGGAGACACCCTGGTCGGGAGATGACACTAAACTCCCAGCCACCGTAGGCGCGGGCCTGCGGGCGATGAGCAGTGGGCAGCTCGCCGCTCGGTAAGGACCAGGCCCGAGTCGACGGCGCGTCGTGTTTCACGCGCGCCTCAAAGAGATGTCAGCACGTCGTGACGGGGTCCACGAAGACCGATGCCTCCTGGGTCAGGGTTGCGGGTTGGTTAAACAAGAAACCGTGGCCCTGGCCGTCGCACAGGCAAGTGAAGAAACACGGGTGGGTTTTAGTCAGTAAAAGTCTGACACGCCCTTCCGCTCTGCCCAGAGCGGGAGAAGTCATTTGATGATTTCACATCCAAACAAAAAAAAAGGGTGGATACTCGTCGTACAGGGTACGTCCGGTGATGTAACTAACGAAGATGGAAGAATTAAGCCAAGCATTTCCCTCGCACACTCTCAAAAATGCATCCTATAGAACACCGACATGCTTTCTACACTTCGCCTGTGCTTCAGGCTTTGGAGACCGTTTCGAGCTAGATCTGGGTCGCCAATTAGCCTTTTCGCACGCCTCTCCACTGAATCCAAATTGGCCACATTGGGCACCAGCCCAAATGTGTGCTGCAGTACTTCACACACGAACGGACCTGTAGTTTGTGTAACATCATCATCATCTCAGCGTTAATCCCAGTCGCATCCGAAGCCTTTTCAGCTTTGGAGTCTGGGACCTGTACTTTGTGTAACATTAGAAGCTATCCTGGTGTGAGGTACCAGTACCAGTACCACCGGACCTTTCCGAGTGTCCATGGAGTTTCTTGCACGTTCTTCTCCATAGAGATCTACGCTTTTCTTGGACTGACCGACATTGACTATTCAAAAGCACAAACGGATGGTTAATTTGAAATAAACAATTTTGATTTTTTATTTTGACTTTGCTATCGCCAAGTTTCCTGGCTTAATGTCAAGAGCGAAATAAGTTCCCACATACCTGGCATCCAAAAATATCAGCCTCATGTCTAGAGAAGCTCTGAACATGAACATATTGGAGTGTAGCTTCAGCTCTGTCACGGCTGATGGCGGCAGTGAATGTCCGACTGCGATGAGGCCTAAAGGTGCAGAGCCTCCTTCGAAGCGCCGCGCTCGGAGGTACCCCGAACAATGTATAACCTGAAATTGATGTCATCGGTGAGATTGGGACGGGCTATGGTACATTTCATGTATAATGAAGAGTCGTGGTCGCTTAGTGGTTAAAACACCACCTTCTCAAGTATGAGTGTGCGGGTTCGAATCCTGGGGCCCTAATCTGCTATTTTAATAAATTTGTCATTCCAACACGATCACATTGTCATTTCATTGTTATTGTGCTTAAAAGTTCGTAATCTGCTCATCATCATCTCAGCGTATAATCCCGGTCGCATCCGCGGCTTTCGCGTTGGAGCCCGGGGTCCGCTTTCCTACTCATACGCCTCCATTTCGCACGATCACTGGCATCCCGTGGTGTGAGATTGTTGGCACGCATGTCATCTCTTACAACGTCAAGCCAGCACTTCTTTGGTCCACCTCGCTTGTTCCGGCCCGGCGGAGGCGCCATGGCAAGACATTTGTTACCCACGTACCATGCCGGTTTACGTAAGACGTGACCGTACCAGCGCAGGCGACTCTCTTGCAGTTTGTCTGCTATATCACGGACACGGAGACTGCTACGGATGCGGGAGTTTCTAATGCGGTCTTTCCGCGTAACTCCACACATCCACCGCAGCATATTAAAAGTTCGTAATCTGCTAATCTATACTAATTTATAAAGCTGAAGAGTTTGTTTGTTCGTTTGTTGAACGCGTTAATCTCAGGAACTACTGGTCCGATTTGTAAATTCTTTTTGATTTAGATAGCCCATTAATGCAGGAAGGCTTTAGGCTATATAACATTACGCTGCAACCACTAGGAGCGGAGCATAACTAACTCCACACGAACGAAGTCGTTGGCGGCCGCTAGTATATGTATATAAAGCTGAAGAGTTTGTTTGTTTGAACGCGCTATTCTCAGCAACTACTATTCCGATTCGAAGAATTATTTTTGCGTTGGATACCCTATTTATCCAGGAAGGCTTTAGGCTATATAAAAACACGCTGTGACCAATAGGAGCGGAGCATAATAACTAACTACATGCGAACGAAGTCGCGAGCGGCCGCTTGTGTAATATAATACAAGGGCGAAACGCTTCGTCGGAACTGTCAAAAATCCCTTAAAACTACGACCCCAGTGTGTTTATCTGCTCAATTTAAAACAAATGCTTAAAACAATACGGACACGCGTTGCTGTATTCAAAACGAAGCATTGTTCAACACAATCAATTGTACTAACATACGGAATAGGGGCATAGAATAAAGAGAGGGAAGTACGTTATCTTCATACAAACGGACCGCGCGCGGCTTGTATGTGTGCGCCATAGTATCTATGCGTCGCCGCACGCACACCTAAACACAATATTAGAGTGCCTATGACTGCGCTAGTCGCGGCTAGCACGGAACGAGGTTCGCGCGTCACGGCTTTTCGGCACATTAGCTTTTAAAAAATGATCACATAAACTGCAAAGTTGGTATGTCTATTTATGAACAAATAAAAGACTTATATTTTTCAAATTATATTTCTAAAAGTTATTTACAAGGATACGGATATATTACACATTAAAGTTTAATAACAACGCGTTTCGTAATAGTCGAAACCGAAGAAAGTAGGTATTTTTCTGTAGCTAATTTGTAATTTTGTATTAAATGTGTGATTTAATAGATGTTATGTTTGTATTATTTATATTTGTATTAATTAAAAATAAAAATAAATATGGTTATTTTATCTTTATGTGTACAAAACTAAAAATAAAAATTACAAAAAAAAAAACTAACTAGTATATGTAAACTAAATACTAAGCAAATAATTTAAACATAAGCTCTTAGTCTATAAATATTTGTTAGCGGTTTGGGCGACAACCGTAACCGACGAAGCGCGGTCAGTCGTCAACCCTAAGACAGTAGGCAATTAAATCGCGGATTGGGTCGCAGATAACCTACTTCCCCTCTTTATTCTATGATAGGGGTCTTGGTTCTGGTAGTATGGGGGTTGGAGGGTGGGTATTAATAGAAGTGTTTGGTAATCAGGTAATTTTTGGGGTACATAATCTGGATTCGCCGTTTTTTAAGTAGCTATACAACGTTATTTTTATTTATGCGTATACCTAGTTTGTTCAGAATAAGCACAGTTGCTTATTCTGATTTTAATAATAAAAATATTTATTTACCAAAAAGTAATTATGCAAATTAGACATAAGGTGGTAGGTCATACATACAAATTATTTAACTAAAACTATATAACCAAACATTATAAAGCCTGCCTCTTAAACTAGAGGACCTGTGTCTTTAGAGACAGTGTTTGGCCAAACAGTTCATTTAATTGCTTTCAAGAGAAGGAACGCGTATTGATCTACCAAAAGAAGTATAATTTAACACGTGCATTATGTATTAATGAGAAGGAGAGATTGCATTTTAATGGGTTCTGACTGAGTAGTATATCCACCATGGCAACGGGAACCCCAGCGCCCTCAGGACACTAGCCGCCGCAGGAGACGCCCGGGAGGGAGATGACACTAAACTCCCAGCCACCGTAGGCGCGGGTCTGCGGGCGGTGAGCAGTGGGCAGCTCGCCGCCCGGTAAGGACCAGGCCCAAGTCGACGGCGCGTCGTGTTTCACGCGCGCCTCAAAGGGATGTCAGCACATTGTCACGGGGTCCACGAAGGTCGATGCCTCTTGGGTCAGGGTTGTGGGTTGGTTAATCAAGAAACACGGGTGAGTTTTAGTCAATAAAAGTCTGACACGCCCTTCCGCTCCGCCCAGAGCGGGAAAAGTCATTAGATGATTTCCCATCCCAAAAAAAAAGAAGGGTTAATCCCAATCGCATCCGAAGCTTATTCAGCTTTGGAGTCTGGGGTCCGCTTTACCAGTCTACCTGCTGATTTTGGCTAAACCTCGATATTATTCCATGAAGCGACTGCCGTGTGACCTCCACAACCCGAAGGCGATATCGAAGCATTGCAGTTAGATCAATTGTTGGACTTTTGAGGGCTCCAACAACCCGTAACGACTGCCACTAGATGTTCGTATGGTAACCGGGAGTCGGGACCAACGGCTTAACGTGCTTTCCGAGGCACGAGCAGACCACTGCAAATATTCATATTCATGCATACAAATATTTGCACAGTACGGGGATCGAACCCGCGCCTCCTTGCGCAACGGCCGCGTTCGCTATCGCTACGCCACGGAGGCTGTCAAATATTCATCGTCATGTCAAAGAAATATAAACTATAGAAACAGTTATATTTAAATGGCTTATTACTAGTTTAAACTAGATTATAATTATTAAGAAACACCCTAATTGATAACCACAGGTCGGAATAGGTAGAGTGAATTGGGGTCATTGATCGGAAACGTATATATTAATATGGACATTCCTCCATATTTTCGGAATTGATTGATTAGTAAAAAAAAAAATGTATAAATTATTACTTCGATCGGAATTTCATTGTTTTTATTTTTCAACAAGTAAATAATAAATCAGTTTTGTTTTGTTACCTTCCTTTAAATTAGGGTTGTAACAGAGCTTCGCCTCCGCTTCCGAAACTGCGGAAGTTCCGCAAGAAATCGTATCTTCGCTTCCGCCTCCGCCTCCGCACAATTTTTGCGGAGTTATAACGGAGGTTTATTTACGTATTTATAAAATAAATAAAGCGCAAGCTGCGACGCTCGACAACCGTCCGGCCGCGTTTGAGCGCGAAATGGTCAAAAATGAACTAGTGCGAGGCGGGAATGCGGCAAACACAATTTTGTTTCTCCTTAATTTTCATTACAAGAAGGTAATATTTTTTTTTACCAAGTATACTACTATTAATGTACGTATTTAACATAAAAAAAATGTTTTAATTAACCATAAATTTAAATTTTTTCTATATGTACTTTCACCTCCGTCTCCGTCTCCGCCTCCGTTAACCTCCGCTTCCGCGGAGGTGAGACGCGTCGCCTCCGCATCCGCCTCCGCCTCCGCTAACAAGCCTCCGTTACAACCCTACTTTAAATGAATTGAGTAGTAATAGATAATGTCACTACCAACATTAACAATATTTACTTGGATCCGGAATTACATTCCGGGAAAATGGCTTATCCAAGTTATTCTTTCTGTGAATATTTATGTTACATGTACCAAAAATCACTCTACCTGTTCCGATCACTGTTGATAACACACTAATACGATCAATTGGAATAATTTTGAAGCATATTGCCAATCGATTACTGCATATGTTCAAAAACTGTATCAGCTCACCAATATAAACAACGCAATGAATGTTGTTGAATTGTCAAAATGAAACCCATTACTATAGTGTGTTACGAATTAAGCACACTTAAACGACTCTGGTCCAACACCGCCCTAAACTAAGACGACTGCTCGTATTCCACGCGGCGACTGCTAGCATACTGCCAGCTGTCCACCCATCGACCGTTCTAGCTTTTCGCGATAGACACAGTTCGCGACTCACAACGCGTGAACTAGCAATTATAGCTATTGCACTTGGGGTTGGAGAAGCGCGAGAAATAACAGATGAAGATGTTGGGTCCCCTTAGTATTCCATCCAAAGGTTGTCTGTAAAAGATTGCTCTTAGCGATAAGACCGCCCATTGTGTCACCCTTTGTAAAATCTTTATATTTATGTTCTGTAATCTATATGGTGTACATAATAAAGAGTATTCTATTCTATAGCAACCGACTGCGCGGTGACGGCGCGGCAACTGCTAGCGTAGAGCGCGCGGACACCGCACCGACCGCTCGTTTACAACGTGCGGTCAGCGAGGCGTCAACTACCAAGTAGTCTGACGGCGGTTAGCTCGCTGACAACGAGCTGTCTGCTAATTTATGATGCCAATGTAAAATATACAGAGTGGTGCCGACAATACGACTATTTGTTAACTTGTGCTGTTCAGTATCTATGTATTTATTTATGTATATGTATGTATTTGTGTATCTATCTTAGTATATTGTAGTAAATTGTATGTATTTTTGTGTGTTGATTGTTTTGTTCGATATTTGTTTGGTGTACAATAAGGAATATATAAATAAATAAAATAAATGAAAACACGAACAATGCTGGTTCATAGGAATAATCTTAAATCATAGAAAAAAATCTAGCACCAAGAATGAAAATATTAAACAAACTAAATCGCATAAAATTGCAAACGGAATAGAACATCCTTTAAAAATATTGGTTCACTGACCTCCGATCGGCGACAGCGCGATCCTGTATCGACTTGCTTTTTTCGCGCCATTATTATTAAAGTTTGGTACCGCAGGATGCGGCGGTCATTAACCTGTAAGCGCTTCCTTATCAACATGTACATCATATAGAATATGTGAAAAATGAGAAATAATTTCCTGTGACTACACTAATGGATATATTTATATGATTTTGTATGTGTAGACTGAGAATGTGTTGAGGTACATGATGTTTAATTTATTGTCGTATTGTCAGCACCACTCTTTATATAAAGTGCAATATTTAAAGCCTATATTTGAATTATATTCTTTATGCCGGTTGGGAGCAGAGTCTTTTAAGTATGCTTACCTTTCCATTGCTGGTGGGTTATGTGATATTGAAATCATCATTATTCCAGCGTCAGACAAAGATGAAACTATACAGAATGATATCGTTATCTCTTTTTAACGAAGCAAATACGAATAACTAGCACCACTTACCTTGTACCCTGATGTAGTTAGACCAGCATTTCTCTTGGCGAGAACACATTTCATTCTTATAAAGAAGGCTCGTTCACACTCGATGTCCACTGTTGGGCCCCACGTACCTCCTACTGGATACCTGACAAGGATTATAACGTGTTCTTAATGCTGGACTAAACTACAGAACACTGGAGGAAGTCAGAAGTATATGGAGAACATGTGGTTCCCGGTGGTAGATCATAACATCGGCTGCCGGCAGAAGTTACCACCCACCAGACAAAGTCTTGCCGCCAAGCGATTCGTCGTGTTCCGGCATGATGTACTCAAGGCAACTTGAGGCAACGTACTCGGCACACATCGCAACACAACTGCTCAGACCCGTCCTCCGTACGGCTTCACCAGACATCATGCCGGAACACGACGAATCGCTTGGCGGCAAGACTTTGTCCTGGTGGGTGGTTACTTCTGCCGGCAGCCCATGTTATGGCCTACCACCGAGAAAAAGATGGCGTCACCGCTATAACTTTTTTGGTAACATAATCAGTAATGGTTTCAGGTTTCACTTCGGTCACTCCTATGACTGCCTTTTTATATTAGGATACTATACTCCAATGACACCAATGACTGAAGGTGAAGGAAAACATCTTGAGGAAACCTGGACTTTATAAGTCTGAAATTGCAAACCGGCATTGAGCAAGCGTGGTGATTACGCTCAATCCTTCTCTGTATGAGAGGAGACCTGTGCCCAGCAGTGGGACGATAAAAAGGTTCATGATGATGATGACGATGATGATGACTGTACTCACCCGAGGCTTGGATACTGGTGTGGCAGGTATGAGTGAGGATGCTGTAGACTGAGGACTGCCGTCATTTCTTCGTGGTCTGATTGATGAATGTATTCATATATAGAATTTCCTGTCAGTTCTACCTGTGGAATAGAAGGTAGTTACTACAACAGTAAACGAAGAAGAGAAGATCAAGAAGAAGAAATGAAATTACTACTCGCGTGAGTTAACTGTGCACCATTCAGACGCTCTGTGACGTCATTCAGACGATACCGTTTGTAAAAAATGAGAATTATGTTAAAAAATATAAATTACAATTTTTTTTTTAAGTCATTAAAAGGTTGTTTTGATGATAAAGCGTCATAATACTAGATCATTTTACTCGTGACGTTTTGCAATTAAATTCATATACAGAGTGGTGCTGACAATACGACAATAAACGAAAACACAGACCATGCTGGTTCGTAGGAATAATCGTAAACCATGGAAAAAAACCTAGCATCAAAAATAAAAAAATGGAAATTTCAAACAAACTAAATCGCATAAAATTGCAAACGGAATAGAACATCCTTTAAAATATTGGTTCAATGACCTCCGATCAGCGGGCCACAGCGCGTTCCTGCATCGACTTGCTTTTTCGCGCCATTATTATTAAAGTTTAGTGCCGCGGGATGCGGCAGTCATCAATCTGTAAGCGCTTCCTTATCAACATGTACATCATGTAGAAAATGTGGAAAATGAAAAATAATTTCCTGTGACTAAACTAATGGATATATTTATATAATTTTTTATGGGTAGACTGAGAATGTGTTGAGGTACACGATGTTTAATTTATTGTCGTATTCAGTATTGTCAGCACCACTCAGTATATGGACTGAAATATAATGTTGGTCCAACCAACTGGCTTCACTAATGCGTCGAAAATTTAAAAAAAAGAAACAATCTTATAAAAAAAAGAACAAAGCAAAAACTCCACATAAACAGTAATAACAACAGGGGATTTAAACTGTATTTAGACAATTGTAACAAAGATGCTATCGCTACTCAGCGCTTACTGCGAATGCGGGGCGTCGCGCGGGGAAGAGGGAGAGTGGTCGCATTCCAGCGAGATGCACAGTTAACTCGCGAGAGTTATCTTTACTAATATACAGTATGTTAACTAACAGAGGGCGTTCCCGTTAACCCGAAATAGTATAGCATACATGCATGCTAAAAAAAATATTTCCATTCGAAAACAAGATGTTTTAAAATTTTTTCCAATAAGAAAATATTCATTGGTAAAGACGGCAACGTCGCAATTTATTTATACATGACGACTACTATTTTGATTTAAAACAGGAGGTTTCAAATTTATTTCCAATTAGAATTTCTTTTTATTCGGATTTTTTTATGCTTATTTTTCTATGCTGATAATTTTAATTTAATCTATTAATGATATATATTAACGAGTTTAAGGGAACGCCCTCTGTTATTTAACATACTGTATATCTAATTAATAAACATCAAACAAGAGCAAATCTATACTAATATATAACGCTGAAGAGTTTGTTTGTTTGTTTGTGCGCGCTAATCTCAGGAACTACTGGTCCGATTTGAAAAATTCTTTTTGCGTTGGATAGCCCATTAATCCAGGAAGGCTTTAGGCTATATAACATCACGCTAGGACCAATAGGAGCGGAGCATAACTAACTCTACGCGAACGAAGTCGCTGGCGGAGGCCAGTAAAATATAATGATAATGTTTAAAGATAGAGGAAGTGCTTTTTGTATCATAGTTTTAAAAGTGGACAGAGTTTGAGCATGCCTTTTACTTAACAAATAATATATGTAAATACCTAAGTACCTTAAATAACTACCATACATTTAATAAAACTCTCATAGACTTCTTTCACTAAAACAGTGGAATCCCGATTATCCGAACATCCGAATTTTCGATTATCCGAATTTACGATTATCCGAATTTACGAATAGCCCAATTTTCAATTAGCCGAATTTTCGATTAGCCGAATTTTCGATTAGCCGAATTTTCGATTAGCCGAATTTGCAATTAACCGAATTTCCGATTTATTTGATTCGGATAATCGGGACTCTACTGTACTAAGGTGCATATGGCCAAATGAAAATCCTATTCAATACGACAAGTCGACAACTTTTAAAATCAATTTGTCACATAGTTAAGAAAGAAGAAATAAAATACATCTGTTCAGCACAGACATAAAGACACACAATACACCTATAACCATCGCTTAGCTCCAGAATAGAGTTAAGCAAACCAATTTAGGATTATTACAACTCGCATTTTACAAATCTCCTGTTATTTACATGATTATCGACTTTTACATGCTAGCTATTTATTAACAATTCCTATTGCAGCATATTTCAATGGAATCGCTAAAATAACACGCATAATAACTTGGTATTTCGAAAAACCATTAATAAATCTACATTAATTTTACGTGATAGCCCTACAAAAAAAGAAAGATGGATGAAATTCAGGTATTAAATACATTTTGTGGAATTCAACCAATGAATAAGGTTAAAGCATTTTTCAATACAATTTTGCGTATTTTAATTACTTTCAAAGCAACTGCATAACACATGCATTGTAATATTTTCAAGTATGGACTAATCCATACTAATATTATAAATGCGAAAGTAACTCTGTCTGTCTGTCTGTCTGTCTGTCTGTCTGTCTGTCTGTTACGCTTTCCCGCTTAAACCTATCAACCGATTTTGATGAAATTTGGCACAGTCAATCTTTAGACAATCTTTAGATCTATAGGCTGAGGAAGAATCTTTAGACCCTGAGAAAGAACATAGGCTACCTTTTATCCCGGAAAAATTTGATATTCCCGAGGGAAATCTAAAAAGCGCGATATAACCGAACTCCACGCGGGCGAAGCCGCGGGCGGAAAGCTAGTTATAATATATATGTATCAAATAATTTAACCTATTAGGAAATTAGCTTACATGTGTGTCATATTTCATTCAAATCCGTTAAACGTTCTATGCAAATCATAAATATTTAAACAAAAATAAACTGATTAGATTAGTAAGAAGTAGGATTATTCATTTTATGAAAATCGTCTATGTAGAAAAGGTTGTTAACATCTGTCTTTTAGGTGTAAACTACTCGTTGCCTAGCAACGGTTTGTTTACCTCTATTCTTTATAGAATTTGGCTCATATATAGAAAATGTTGTTAACATCTCCCTTTTAGGTGTAAACAAGTCATTGCCTAGCAACGGTTTGTTTACCTCTATTCTTTATCGAATTTGGCTCAAATATAGTGCCTGACGCTGGTTTTCAACTGAACCTGATCACTGATGTGAGGTGACGGATGTAAATTAGGTTTACACTTACTTGACTTAATCCAAGATGTACTGATGCCGTTTCACTGATATACATGATCTTGCCATCAGGAGCCACCACGAAGATGAAGCCGTCCAGAGTTTGCAGCAGGTGAGAGCCTAGCTCCCGTATTGATAGCTCCCGTGACTGTGGAGGAGGCGGCGCGGCGCCCCATGCGTCGCCGAGACCTGAGGGAGAATGGATTATAATAATCCATACTAATATTATAAATGCGAAAGTAACTGTCTATCTGTTACGCTTTCCCGCTTAAACCTCTCCACCCATTTTGATGAAATTTGGCACAGACAATCTTTAGACCCTGAGAAAGAACATAGGCTACCTTTTATCTCGGTAAAATTTGATGTTCCCGAGGGAAATCTAAAAAGCGCGATATAGCCGAATTCCACGCGGGCGAAGCCGTGGGCGGAAAGCAAGTAATATTAATTAAACGTTTATTTTTGGCTACAAGAGCCCATAGACATATTCCTTACAACGTCTTCTTCTCTTCATCTCAGCGTTAATCCCAGTCGCACCCGAAGCTTTTTTTTCAGTTTTGGAGTCTGGGTTCCGCTTACCAGTCTAACTGCTGAGTTTGGCCAAACTTCGATATTTTCCGTAAAGCGTCTGCCGTCTGACCTCCACAAACCGAAGGCGATATCGAAGCATTGTAATTAGACCAATTGTTGGACTTTTGCGGGCTCCAATACAACCCGTAACGACTGCCTTTAGGTGTTCGTATGGCAACCGGGACCAACGGCTTAACGTGCTTTCCGAGGCACGACCAGACCAGTGCAAATATCAAACCCGAAAAATATCGAACGCGGTCGCTGCGCAACCAGGCGCGGTTTCGATATTTTTCGGATTTTCGCTACGCCACGGAGGCTGTCATTACGCGGAGTGCAGATAGCTATGAATAAACTCACCATCTGGAAAAACCTGCCGCATCTTCAGATAACTCGTGGTCAATCTGATGACGGATGCTTTGTCCAGTTGTGACGTGATCGCTGATGGCAGAGGGAGAAGCTTGGCTAGCTCCAGAAACTCTGCGTTTTCTTTCTCTCTTCGGGAACGGGCAGCGTTCTTACTCTTTTCTTTCATTATGGCAGCTGCGTCCAGAGGGCGGGAGCTGTCTTTGCGACAGGCTGGAACAAGGGAGGTTTGAAATGAAAACTTTTCTTTGAGCACTTTTTTGGATGGGGAAAAAGCATTGAATTCGCGTGAGCATGACCGATCCGACACTATGGTCGCTACAGCGATATACAAAGTAGTGATATTAATACGACAATAAATTAAACATCGTGTACCTCAACACAATCGCAGTTTACCCATAAAAAATCATATACATAAATGCTATATGTAAAGAAAACCCCGTCCGACCCATAAGGATAATAAAGGTTAGGTATCGATATCTGATAAAGCCGGGCTAAACTTAAAAGAAAAACCCTAAAAAGTAAATATTATTTTGCAAAAATAGGTAGGTAACTTAATACATGTGTAGGCCATTGTCTATGAGAATTAAAAAAAAGAAAAAGGGCGATTCTACTTTTTTCATAATCATACGAGAGTTTTGGCGGGAATGTCAAGATGAGTGTCACGCTCATTTTTCATTGGACTTTTAAAATTATTTATAGTGTTGTTTACTAAATAAAAGCGCGTGATTTATGTAGTAAAAAGTGCATTCAGTGAATAATTTCTAAAGAACAGTGAAATATTGTAGCTTAATGGCCACATCATGACCTCACCAAAACTTCCTCCTTGTCGGTCTGACGCGGGAAACGAAAGGATAAGAGTTAGATTAGTTAGGATAAGTTTAGGATAAGTTACAAAAGAAGACAATTATATAATTCAAGACGAGGCTATCATGGTCTGAGATACCTTTGCCTGCTCAGTGTAATGCACTGGCAAATTGAACAAACAACCATAATCATACAAAATATTGGCGCCGATTCCTTTGTTCATAACCTAAATTAAATTTAAGTTGTGCTGCAATGCATGTTTTTCTTTATATTCCATTAAGAAAAGAACATAAGATAATATGTTATAACCCGCGCAGATAAAGAAAAGATCTGAAAATGGCGGCGGATACTTATGGTACGGTTGACAAAACACGCCATTGCTCAATCACAAACCAAAAGCTAAGATAGTAAAATGTCAAATTTACGTTGTAAATATTGTTATTTACAACGTAAATTTGACATTTCACTTGTTTGTTATTGTGTTTGTTTTTATTGTTGAGTTTGATTGTTTAAATTCAACAAAAACAACAATATCAACAGAAGCAACAAAATAACAGAAACTTTAGCGGAACGAAATTAACGATAACTCGGAGTGTGTAAAAGTAGCTTCAGTAGTTTGGAAAGCGAATCCTGAATTCCTGATCGATGATTTTTTTTGCAGCGCTTACTTCACTGTGTGAGTATAGACAGCGATAGAGAGTGAGTGAGAACGCATGCGAGCGGACGCCATTTACAGATCTTTTCTTTATCTGCGCGGGTTATAGTTGTTTGTTCAATTTGCCTGTGCATTACACTGAGCAGGCAAAGGTATCTCAGACCATGATAGCCTCGTCTTGAATTACATATTGTCTTCTTTTGTAATTTATCCTAAATTTATCCTAACTAATCTAACTCTTATCCTAATTTATCCTAAACTTATCCTCACTAGTCTAACTCCTTTCGTTTCCCGCGTGTGGCCGATTAGGAGTGGTTTAGCGTAAAGACATGATATGGCCACTATGCTACAATATTTCACTGTTCTTTATGAATTATTCACTGAATGCACTTTTTACTACATAAATCACGCGTTTTTATTTAGTAAACGACACTATAAATAATTTAAAAGTCCAACGGAAAATGAGCGTGACACTCATCTTGACATTCCCGCCAAAACTCTCGATATTTTGTTAGTTTAGACCTGTCAAATTAGTCTACTCCTGACTTAAGTTGGTGTATTTTTGGTCGCCATCTTTATAGTCGCGTCTAAACTGTCTACGGAGTACTTATCTTAATTTGACAGGATTAAACTAAAATGTTATCTTCTATCCTTTTCTTAACGAAATGGAAAGAAAAAGATGCACTTAACTTAAAATTAGAGTAGTGTGTGAACAACAGAATCGGACAAAAAAACTTTTTTACAAAAAAACAACCGACTTCCAAAAAGCACTACAAAGTGAAAAATAACTAATTTCGGAAGTCGGTGTCTTTGGTTTTGCATATTCGTTTTTGACACCGACTTCCGAAATTAGTTATTTTTCACTTTGTAGTGCTTTTTGGAAGTCGGTTGTTTTTTTGTAAAAAAGTTTTTATTTTACACTTTTTAGTTGTTAAAAGTAGGTATTATGTATTCAGTTGCATCCGGTTAGAGTGGAAGCTGACGCAAATATTGTTGAGAAACAACGTAATTTTGTTTACTTTAATTTTTACCCGTAAGTATTCTATCAACTGCCTATAGTCTTCATCATCAAATTTACCGCAGACCATTATTTTAACCCAATGGGTGCAAAGGTCTCATCAATATAAATGAATTAAGTCCAACCACAAAGTAGCTACTGTAAACCGTTGAGGAGTTCCCGGAACTGGCCTCTGTCTTCATCATCAGAGCTCTTATGACAGTCACAACTCATCTAGGTGTAAAGTTCTTATCAATACAAATTAATCGAGCCCAAACACAAGGTAGCTACTGTGAATTGTTGAGGAGTTCCTTCGACTGTCTCCCAGCTCCATCATCAGATCTACTCCAGACCTTTATTAAATTGTAGTGCTTTAAAATACTTAATGAAAATGCTAAGAAATGCACTAGTCGCCTGCAATTTTTGAATGTTCCCCTTGTTTTCTCTGGTCTTCCACCATCAAACCCTGATATCCTTATCATGGGACCACCTTGGGATCGTCTTCTTTCCAACAGTAAAAGAATTATCAAAATCGGTTCATAAACGACGAAAATATGCGCGAACACACATAAAAAAAAAATGCTTATATACGGTCGAATTGAGTAACCTCCTCCTTTTTGAAGTCGGTTAAAAAGGGAATTCTACTGTTGCGGTCGCCAAATGTTGTTGTGTCGGGAGTGTGGCGCAGCATCGTTGGTCGTGTTGGTCTTGGGTTTAACATGGCTCAACTGCCGTCATCCTTCCTGATCCTAAGTTTTTTAGGTCTTCTTCTTCATCTCAGCGTTATTCCCAGTCTCATCCGTAGCTTTTCAGCTTTGGAGTCTGGGGTCCGCTTTACCAGTCTAACTGCTGATTTTGGCTAAACTTCGATATTTTCCGTGAAGCGACTGCCGTCTGACCTCCACAACCCGAAGGCGATATCTAAGCATTGCAGGTAAACCAATTGTTAGACTTTTGAGGGCTCCAACAACCCGTAACGACTGCCACTAGATGTTCGTATGGCAACCGGGGCCAACGGCATAACGTACTTTCCGAGGCACGACCAGACCAGTACAAATATTCATGCATACAAATATTTGCACACTGCGGGGATCGAACCCGCGCCTCCTTGCGCAATGGCCAGCGTTCGCTACCGCTACGCAACGGAGGCTGTCATCCTAAGTTTTTTAAGTGAATAGGCTTAATAAACTAGTGCGATTTACCATCAACGATTGCGTCACTGCTTACCATCAGGCGGGATTGCAGGTAAGCACTAGTTTATAATTAATAAAAAAAAAAATAATAATATCTACAGAAAAAGACCAATTCGTCAGTGCATTATTATATTATTGAAAACACGATGAAACACACAATTGAAATTTATATATAATTCGAATTCCTAAAGCAAATTTCCTCACAAAATCATGAAGTAAAAATAACATCCATGACCTACACCACGCCAAAATTAACGACGCCATTATACATTCAAAAAATTATCATCCGCGCTAACGATATCGCATGCATATTTATAACACCATGGAGGCTGAAGGCACTCCACGCCTTTGTTTCAGAAAAAAAAACATACCATAGAGTTTCGGCGGGAAAACAACAGCGTGATGAATTATTCAAGTGAAGCGTAGTCAAGAGCTAATGCTTACAAATGATGCATGTGACGCGAAGATGGATACAAAATGGTGGAGGTATATTTTATCAAGGATTATTTTGTTGTCTTCATGCAATATTTTGGGGTGTACATGTACGTAAGTGTTAAGAAGTATGGCTACGCACCTTCTTTAAGGTTTTACTAGATGCTGGCCTCTATGATTATATCTCATTGTGGTTGCTATGTGAGCCTGTCACTTTGTTACTTTATTTATATCTAATTTGTGTTTTTTGATTTCTGCTTATAAATAATAACTCGTATTAATTTTCACAAGCAGTTCTTATTTATTCGTTAAAAGTAAGGAGAGATATTTTAACGATTGTGTTATTTTATTAACAGTCTTATTAAGGTTCGTGACTAAACAGTGCTGCAACCGTTGATGGTAAAGCGAGCTAGTTTATTAAGAGCTCGAAAAAGCTAAGTGAATTGGAAGGAAGATGGCAGTTGAGCGAGGTGATACAATGTGAAACCCAATAGCACTACCAACGATGTTGCGCCAGAGGGAGATTGATCTGGAGATCCTCCACGACCAAACTCCCGACACACAAACATTTGGCGCATCGTTCCCGGCACACATAGCAACACAGCTACTCAGAGCCGTCCTCAGTACGGCTTCACCAGACATTATGCCGGAACACGACGAATCGTTTGGCGGCAAGACTTTGTCTGGTGGGTGGTAACTTCTGCCTGCATGCTCGGTGGTAGGCAATGTTATGGCCTACCACCGAGAATATTTGAATGCTGTTGTCTTTGAATTTTTAGTTCTTAGAGACGAAAGTGACCTCCAGTTTCCTCCCAATTGATACGTATGGATTAAATATTTTACATTGTAAAGTGCCTGTCTTTTTGTTTAGTAATGGATTTATTTTACAAGAAGTTCAGTTTTTTATCTTTAATAATATATAAAGCTGAAGAGTTTGTTTATTTGTTTGAACGCGCTAATCTCAGGAACTACTGGTCTGATTAGAAAAAATATTTTTAATTTTATTGCGTTTGTGTAGCCTATTAATCCAGGAAGGCTTTAGGCTACCTCTACAATATGTAAAGAAAACCCTGTCCGACCCATAACGATAATAAAGGTTAGGTAAACACTTGACCAAATATAATATAAAATTTTACATAGCATCATAGTAACAATACCAATGAATTTTGAAATAATCCTTTTTTCCCGGGAATTAATTCCAATTTCCCCGAAATTTGGTAATTTTTATTATAGTGGCAACACCGGTATTATTATAAGCGAATAGCGACGCGACCACGTCACAGGTGCTGAGTGCCATGCCCCCCGCTGCCCGCGGAATGGGGTTGCTTACCGCACATGTATTAAGTTACCTCTTTTTACGAAATAATATTTATTTTTTTAGGGGGATTTTTTTTTAAGTTTAGCCTGTCTTTGTGGGCATTATTAGAATCACTTATCGATACCTAACAGCACCTTCACGGATCGGACAGGGTTTTCTTTATCGACCAATAGGAGCGGAGCATAACTAATACAAGCGAACGAAGTCGCTGGCGGTCATTAGTTAAATTATAAACTAGTGCTTGACCGCAATCCCGCCTGATGGCAATCGTTGATGGTAAAGCGCGCTAGTTAATAACAGCCTATTCACTCTAGCCTTGAAGACACTTAAATTGTAGTCCGAAGGAAACACCGCCGCTCGCCGTACGACGGGTCGTCCGATGTTGGAATGGTGGAACTTCATAAAACATTAGAAAGAAAGAAGAAAGAAAGAAAAAACGTTTATTTGCATTAAACATGACGCAAGCGTTTACAAAAACATAAAAATAAGAAATTGTTGAGGGAAACATGCGTCATATCCACGCAAAACGGCTGTCGCTCAGCATTATGCTGCGACTCTATGCAAAAAACAGAGCCCAGCGCTGGTTTTCAGCGACAGCCGCATTAGACACATACATTACATCTTTATATTTCTAACTTCAAATAACACGGTCCATTGCATGAGAATTTCTGATTTCTTAGTAGTGGTGTATTATTGGTAGGTGCAAAGCATAGTAATGAGTCTCGACAGCAATAGTGTAATAAACTCAATCACAGTAGGTATTCGAAATAAACCGCTCCCTTGTGTATTATGGCTAGACTTAGCATAGGGTTGTCCCTACCGCCATCTGTCGCCTCCCAAACATCAGGACCCGAGGAGGCGGCGTGAAGTGTTTCACGGACGCCACGGTTACACGTTACGGGGGGAGTCATAAACCTGACTCCGAGGAAGCCCACAGTGGCGGGTCAGCACCAATCGGGGGTTGCAGAAGCAGTGTTCGTTCTCATAACCCCGATGAAGGTGTGAGATGGATCACCGGGGTGGTTTTTAGTCAGGTCCGTATTACAGAAAGTCACTCAAAACTCAAGCTTTACTTAAGTCTCGTTTGAAGCCTTTTGATTGGTTGAAACTAGTTTTAAGTAATGCTTAAACAGAGATCAATGCTTGAGTGTCCTTCTGTAATACGCACCTAAGAGTCTGACAGACCCCGTCGCCCGCCCCAGGGCGGCGGAAATCCATGAGGATTTTCCACCACGGAAACAGTCCGTACCTTATGTTGTAATGGCGATTGCGGTTGTTTTTTTTTCTCTTTACAGTTTCCGTGGCGTAGCGGTAGCGAATGCGGCCGCTGCGCAATGAAGCGCGGGTTCGCTCCCCGCGCAGTGAAAATATTTGTATGCATGAATAGGAATATTTGCACTGGTCTGGTCGTGCCTCGGAAAACACGTTAAGCCGTTGGTCCCGGTTGCCATACGAACATATAATGGCAGTCGTTACGGGTTGTTGGAGCCCTCAAAAGTCCAACAATTGGTCTAACTGCAATGCTTCGATATCGTCTTCGGGTTGTGGAGGTCAGACGGCAGTCGCTTCACGGAAAATTTAAAGTTTAGCCAAAATCAACAATTAATGCGGACCCTAGACTCCAAAGCTGAAAAAGTTTCGGGTGCGACTGGGATTAACGCTGAGATGATGATGATTCTTTCCGAGATGATTTCCGTGATGATTCTTTCTTGAGACTTCGATATTAATAATTTAATATTAATTTATTATTTTATTTTAATATATTTTCTACTACCAATAGATAAAAAATATAATAGATAAAAACTTTTATTTCGCCAGTTCCAAATAACCCCGGGATTTCCAATTAGCCCCACTTTATGGTATATGAAAATCAAAAGCCTCAAATTAAATTGTAAATACAGACTTTTTGAAAGTCAAGATTCACACAAGACCAAACGTCGTTGTTCCCTAAGACTTCCTAATGTTGAAGCTGGGATGAAGTGGTGTAACTAACTCCCTAGCGTATCAACGCCCACTGTTGGACATACTAATAGGCCATAAGTTGCTCTGTAACTCCCGATTTTTCACCTTCCACACTTAGATCATTGTAAGTAAAGCTTGTTCTGAAAGCATAATTTCTCTCATTGAAACGCTTCAATAAGATTTTTTTTTACAAAACAGGGAATATTATTATAAGAAATACATGCCATTTCTATTAAAAGGAATAGCCCTACTGGCGACAAACGACATATGGCAGTCATTTATACACTGCCATAAACAAGCGCCCAATCGGATTCCGTACGTTCCATTTACGAATCTTGCGCGCGAATATTTTTGTTTTATGGCTAGCAAAAGCAGTGCGCTAATGTAAATTTATAAAAGGAACGTTTATAGAACATTGCATTATTTTTAAATATTCGTTCAAAATCCAAATGGTTTAAAAAAATCGCTAGGTCATATTATATAACAAACCAAAAGAAAATATTAAAAATACTCACACAAAACCGTATCGTATTCAGATGCGTATTTAGTAAATAATTTCCTTCTCGGATACTTCATACTTAAAATTATAAATAACTCAAAACCCAACCCCCAATATCTCTTTGTGAAACCACCGCACTATCTTTGTCTCGCCTTATTACAAGGCAGCCATAAAACAAAAAGTAAAAAAAAAAAACACTTCTATTCAAAGTGAAACGGATAAAAATAAAATAATAAAACTGCACTTTACGCGAACAGGTTCAAATCGATACTGGCAGAATCCACCTTCTTTCCTATGTCCGTTTCCGAAATAAAAAAAAAACAAATGGCAGGTACTAACAATAGCATCGGCAAATACATTGACAATAAAAGACACGGTTGTATTACGTCATCAAACGTCATTCTAGAGGGCAGGGCGTTTTATAGGGGCGGGCAATAGAAGTTACAAAGTTTGAGGTTATTATTTAGGAAATCATAATTTAAGGAATGAGTTTTTTATCATTACGTTTGAGTCAGTGGGCCAATTTTGGTGACTTCAAAAATGAATTGAAGTACGAGGTTTTAAGGCGATAGGTATTTGTTTACAAGTGTCTTTCAGTAAAGATAAAGCAAGGAAAACTGTAGGTACACTAGATCTCCGCATAATTTTACACTGTGAAACTTGTCGTGATATTAATTTTATGACTACTCTTCAGGGAATCCTGACGTCATGTAACCTGGTAATATTTATTTTATTGCAATTTTTTCTACAATATTTATTACCAATTTTTCAATATCAATATACTAGCGCGCTTTACCATCAACGATTGCATCACTGCTTACCATCAGGCGGGATTGCGATCAAGCACTAGTTTATAATTTATAAAAAAAGAAACAATTAGTTTATTTGTAATTTTGTATTTTATTAATCGCAGAATAAAGTAAAAAAAGGAGCAAATTATTTAAAAAACAAAAAGTCATAATTAGAAGCCCAAAAAGCTTGCAGTTTCATAAATTTTAATACGCACATCAATGCATTGCAGCAGATGGCCCCTGTTTAATAATAAAAGTAAAAACTTAGGCATTGTCCAGCTTGTAACGTACGGATAAAAATAGTTTCATATAATAAATTTTGACATAATCGAAAAAAAAACCATCAAAATCAAAGCATTTATTTCAAATACCAGTTACAGGCACTTTTAAATCGTCAGAAGGTCGGTCAGTCAGTAAGATGAAGCAAGTCGCCCATTCCAAAGAGTAGGTATCTATGGAGAAGAACGGGCAAGAAACTCCATGGACACTCTTTTAAATTATCAAGCTATTGATACAAATATTTGATTACATCATTCATGTTGAAATCAACCGTGTGAGAACGAAGCAGTAATATATTGTACGAATGATGTTTGAAAACAACGTCGCGTAACCTAAGGATACGAAAAAATATGAAGACACCGTTAAGCCCGTATAGTTTTGACACGATCCGATTGATACGCATTGTGTATTGATAAGTTCTTGTCAAAGATTTATCTATTAGTTTATATTGTAAAAAAAAAAAATTGCCGTGGAAATTGTAGTGAAATGAAATGCCAATAGTTTCAATCTCTAGTCAAATAACAACTTCAATCCGCTTGTTAATTGAGACAGAGGAGGCCTATGTCCTGGAGAGGATATCTTTCGGCTCAAATGATGATGTCAAATAAGTCTTTCTTTCTTTTCTTTACAGTGAATACTTCTTCAACTCTTGATCTATGGCTGCTGCGGATAGATACCACAATTTTGCCAATATCACGTGTAATATATTATAGGAATTCTTTGAAAATTTTATTTCGCAATAATGGCGGATATCGCCAATGACAGTTGAAAAAGACGGCCGCGTGAACCGTCTACGACGAGGTTTGGAGCAAAGATCATGATGTGGCCACTACGCTGTGATATTTCTAGCTTCTTTATGAATTATTTACTGAATGCACTTTTTACTACATAAATCACGCGCTTTTATTTAGTAAACGACACTATAAATAATTTTAAAATTCCAATGAAAAATGCGCGTGACACTCATCTTAGCTTTCCCGTCAAAACTCCCGTCAAATAGCGGCTAAAGTCAGCCTTTAGCCGCCATGTTTTTAATCACGTCTAATTTGTCTATGGTTCATCTTAATTTGACAAGAACATATTAATATTTATCTTCCATCCTTATCTAAATGAAATAGAAAGGATAGGATACACTTTTTTAACTGAAATTTTAGGAGTTTTGGCGGGAAAGTCAAGCTGAGTGCCACGCTTGTTTTTCATTGGACTTTTAAAATTATTTATAGTGTCGTTTACTAAATAAAAGTGCGTGATTTATGTAGTAAAAAGTGCATTTAGTAAATAATTCATAAAGAATATAACATAGTGGCCACATCATGACTTTGTCCCAAACATCCCTCGTAAGACGGGTCACGCGGCCGTCTTTTTCGCCATAAATAATAATTCATAATTACGTGACATTGGCTAAATGCACAAACCGTGCGAAACCAAAAAATAAAGAAACAAAGAACTGAAATTTTGATTGGTTTATGAACATGTCTGGTTACCAGTTATATCCGGTTGAGATTGCCATTTTAATCCAGCAGGATAATTACGTAACACTATCAGTAGCAATGGGTTTGATTTTGACAGTTCAACAACATTCATCGCGTTATTTACATTCTTGTGCAAATTCATTTTTCAAACATGTGGAGCAATAATAATAATAATAATTTATTTGCATCAAATGTTACAGTACATTGAAAAATGTAGTACATAGAGTTAAAAGGATATTAACTGAGGAGTTTTGGCGGGAAGCTAAGATGAGTGCCACGCTCATTTTTCATTGGACTTTTAAATTATTTATAGTGTCGTTTACTAAATAAAAACGCGTGATTTAAGTATGTAGTAAATAAATAAATAAAAAAATAAATAAAAATGTTTTATTGAAAAGAAAGTTTTGAAAGTTGAGAGTTTTTTGTTTTAGTAAAAAGTGAATAATTCATAAAGAACAGTGAAATATTGTAGCATAGTGGCCACATCATGGCTTTGAACCAAATCTTCCTCCGTGTTCGGTCCGCGCGGCCGTCTTTTTCGACATGAATAATTCATTACGTGACATTGGCTAAATGCACAAACCGTGCGAAGCTATAAGAGAAAGAAAGAAAGAAGAAGGATATTAACAATAGTGTGGCGACACCAGCAACCTTGCTAAGTTGCCAAGACAACTTGTGTTAAAGATGCTGGGCCTGACCCTTTGATGGATGTTTCTTTCTTATATTTAAGTACATATTCATGCCATGAATTAGCAATAGGCTTCAAAATGATTCTAATTGATATTAATAGTGCGTTACTTAATAAGGGTGCAGATTTCATTTATCATTATCAGATGCTTATAAACCCCGATTTTTTAATTGGTTGAGAAGTGAATGTAATCGAGAGTTAAATATCACTGGCGCTGGCTGCAGTCCGGCAGATCATCTTGAATCTGAAGCTCCGTTGAGCAGAAAGTCTCGGTAGCAGGCCATAACATCGGCTGCTGGCAGAAGTTACCACCCACCAGACAACGTCATGCATTTTGGTGAGTGTGCAAGGGAATTGCATGATTAATTTCTCCATCCCCGTTCCACCATCGGACGACCCGTCGGTCGTACGGCGAGTTTCCACCCCTAACACCACTACGATCCGGACGAAGCGTTTCGCGTCGCCCCCTCTTTTATACCGCGTACATCGAGGGACTAGAATAATTTGCCAGCGGCGGATAATTTGAGTGTCTTCAAGCTTAGAGTGAATAGGCTCTTTATAAACTAGTGTGCTTTACCATCAACGATTGCATCACTGCTTACCATCAGGCGGGATTGCAGTCAAGCACTAGTTTATAATTTATAAAAAAAAAAACAACAACGATTTTTAGACCCGTCCTCCGTACGGCTTCACCAGACATCACTCTATCAGCAATCACGTAACACACTTATAGAAAACTAGTGGCCGCCAGCGACTTCGTTCGCGTGGAGTTAATTATGCTCCGCTCATATTGGTCGCAACATGTTGTTATATAGCCTGGAACCTTCCTGGATTAATGGGCTATCCAACGCAAAAAGAATTTTTCAAATCGGACCAGTAGTTCCAGAGATTAGCGCGTTCAAACAAATAAACTCTTCAGCTTTGTATATTTGTATAGAAGTATAGATGTAAAGAAAACCCTGTCCGACCCATAAGGATAATAAAGGTTACGTAAACACATGAACAAATATAATATAAAATTTAACGTAATCATCATAGTAACAATACTAATGAATTTTGAAATAATCTTTTTTTCCCGCGAATTAATTCCAACTTCCCCGAAATTTGTTAATTTTAAAAAAGTGACAACACCGGTATTATTATGAGCGAATAGCGATGCGACCACGTGCCGCATGCCCTGCCCCCCGCCGCCCGCGGTAGGTTTGCTTACTGCATATGTATTAAGTTACCTCTTTTTGCGAAATAATATTTATTTTTTTAAGGGGATTTTTTTTAAAGTTTAGCCCGGTTTTGTGGGCATTAGTAGAATCAGTTATCGATACCTAACAATACCTTCACGGATCAGACAGGGTTTTCTTTACATATTGTATATAAGTATACAACGTGTAACAAAAAGGGTATATACATACCAAGGGCATGGCATCTTTAGATGATATCAAACGATATCGGAAGGGTTTCAACTCAAAATAAAATACTCAAAAATTGGTACCAAATTTTCGGTTTCGTGTGTTTCTTAAAATCAAATCATAACAAACGTGGCAGCACACTACATACGTTAATAACTACTCGTTACCCGTCACGTTCCTTGCCAAAATCCGATAAATGTTTTCAATATCTCTGTGCGACTAGTATGATAGTAGCCTATCACAGGCGGTGTTTTTCCTCATAACTTCCTAACATAAAGAGATAGGATTAAAAACCCTTCCAATATCGTTTGATATCATGTAAAGATGCCATGCCTTTGTTATGTATATACCCTTTATGTTACACGTTGTAGATTCCGCATCACATTGAAATTGAAGATGTTAGAGAATTTTACCTCCTCAACAACGCAAATAAAGCCAAGAATGTAGTTGAACTCTCAACATGAAGGCCATTGCTACAGTTTGTGTGTTATATAAATACGAGTATGTAATATTAAATAATAGGTGTACAAATAAGTTACTGACATCCTTCGTGGCGTAGCGGTAGCGAACGCGGCCGTTGCGCAAGGAGGCGCGGGTTCGATCCCCGCACAGTGCAAATATTTGTATGCATAAATATGAATATTTGCACTGGTCTGGTCGTACCTCGGAAAGCACGTTAAGCCGTTGGTCCCGGTTGCCATACGAACATCTAGTGGCAGTCGTTACGGGTTGTTGGAGCCCTCAAAAGTCTAACAATAGGGATGTATCCAAGGTATGAAAATCAAAAAAATAATTAGTCCGTCTTATAGATAATAAAAAAAATTAAGACCCGTATTTTTTATTTTGTCGAAAATACCAAAAACTACTGAAATATAGCATAATAAAGTTACAGAGTGGGGGCTAATTACGTCACGCCGTGGTATTTTCGTACCACGGCGTGACGTCATGCGACATTTCAAATCAATATATCTTCCTAAGTATTTGAATGAAAGAAAAAATAAAAAATACGTGTACTATATTTTTTATAAATCTATCTGATGGACATTAATTTATTTTTAGGATACAACCCAATTGGTCTTACTGCAATGCTTAGATATCGCCTTCAGTTTGTGGAGGTCAGGTCAGACGGCGGTCGCTTCACGGAAAATATCGAAGTTTAGCCAAAATCAGCAGTTAGACTGGTAAAGCGGACCCCAGACTCCAAAGCTGGAAGCTATGGATGCCACTGGGATTAACGCTGAGACGATAATGAGGTGTACAAATTGGTTTCCGCGGTTTTCTGAAGATGCGGACGAGCATCATCATGTAGGAGAATAATTTTGTCATATCTGGAGTAGTAAAGGACGTGTTATGCCTCTATTTTCTATTTTCCTCCAATAATGCGGCCTAGTGGTTATAACACCAGCCTTTCAAGTATGAGTGCGCGGGTGCGATTCCAGGCCAGGAAGACCAATGTATCTTTTCTAAAGTTATATGTACTTTCTAAGTATATCTTGGACACCAATGACTGAAGGTGAAGGAAAACATCTTGAGGATACCTGGACTTTAAGTCTGAAATCGCCAACCCGCATTGAACAAGCATGGTGATTACGCTCAATCCTTCTCTGTATGAGAGGAGACCTGTGCCCAGCAGTGGGCCGATAGGAGGGTTGATGATGATGATGCTTCCAATTCCGTATCTTCGTACGATTTCAGTCTTCCACATCAAAGCCACAGATTCTAAACTTCTGAAACTTCTTTCGCATAAAGCAGCTTCACCATAAGCTTCTACAAGCAATCGATGGGCCTCAGTTGCAGTTTCTTCAAATTAGTAGAAGATAAATCTAAAGTTCCTGCAAATAACGCTTTTTCGGCAAACACTTGACATTTCTACACAATAAGAAATATGTGCTACTAATACAGAGTAGCTAATACTCTAAGGTCCGTAGGTATTACAGAACGTCACTCAAAACTCAAGCTTTACTTTAAGTCTCGTTTGAAGCCTTTTGATTGGTTGAAACTAGTCTTAAATAATGCTTAAACAGAGATCAATGCTTGAGTTTCCTTCTGAAATACTGTTTAAACATTACTTAAAACTAGTTTCAACCAATCAAATGGCTTGAAACGAGTCTTAAGCGGAGCTTGAGTTTTAAGTGACGTTCTGTAATACGGACCTAAGGTCCGTATTCCAGAAGGGAACTAAAGCATTGATCTCTGCTTAAACATTACTCAAAACTAGTTTCAACCAATCAAATGGCTTGAAACGAGACTTAAGTAAAGCTTGAGTTTTGAGTGACGTTCTGTAATACGGACTTGTGTTTGCCAGATGTCCGAACTTACGATATCACATTTTACATCTGACAATTTAAACGAAAATTAGTGAGGACATCTTTTGTTAAACCTATTTGTACCTACACCTAATAACTTACTTCATTTCTGTAGAAAAGCGTCCCTTGTTGGACATATCCCTCCCGATTGGTGTTATAATGGGAGTCGTGTGTGTGTCCACCATAATGCTTCAATATTTTATCGACCTCAATGATCACCTCATGTGCGAAATAAAAAACCAAGGTAACACAAATCTTTATTTATTCAAAATGATCGTTAAGACTTTATCATTTAACAACGTAACTCATTATGCGCGCACACACTTCATATCGCGGTTCAAAAGGACGAAAATCAATAAAATTCTCAATGAATACAATTTGCATATCGCGCGCCATCTTCATTCATCCAGCAAAAGGGCAACATCGCAATTTGATGCTGGCGGAAAAAAAAGTGACGGTTCGAAATTTGAATCTTCGAGTGTCCTCGAGATGTTCTGTTGGCATTGGAATAGATTAAAATGTTTTTTTTTCTATACTATTAAAAGAATAAAGGTAACTGTTGTTCTGCTTGTTTGAATTACGAGATAGCTTATTTTAGATATTGCAGTCCCAACTAGGTAACAATAAAATCGCAATATTTACTCTAGTTTTATAAATGATAACAGCTGATGCTTCAATTCTTATTGATTCAGAAACATAATTTAGCCAACCTGATGAAGACAATGGTGGCCCAGTAGGAAACGCAGACTTGCGAGTTGTGGGTCATAGTTTCGAACCCAGTTGGGTACATTTCTTTGTGTAAATGATTTCATCACCATCTTATGACAAGTCTTATACCAAAAAAACGAATTGAAAATCAATCTTGAGCCTTAACCATCATCATCCCAGCGTTAATCCCAGTCGCATCCGAAGCCTTTTCAGCTTTGGAGTCTGGGGTCCGCTTTACCAGTCCAACTGCTGATATGGCTAAACTTCGACATTTTCCGTGAAGCGACTGCCGTCTGACCTCCACAACCCGGAGGCGACATCGAAGCATTGCAGTTAGACCAATTGTTGGACTTTTGAGGGCTCCAACAACCCGTAACGACTGCCACTAGATGTTCGTATGGCAACCGGGACCAACGGCTTAACTTGCTTTCCGAGGCACGACCAGACCAGTGCAAATATTCATATTCATGCATACAAATACTTGCACTGTGCGGGGATCGAACCCGCGCCACCTTGCGCAGCGGCCGCGTCCGCTACCGCTACGCCACGGAGGCTGTCAATCTTGAGCCCTAATGCTTTAGAGAGAAAGTTTAAAAAAGAAATCTGTCAGATTGTAGTAGCTTGATGTGCCCGGGTGACGTCTTTACGTCGGCGCCGGCTGTCCCTGTAAACCAGAGCTGGGCTCTGTTTTTGCATAGGGTCGCAGCATAATGCTGAGCGACAGCCGTTTTCAGATTTTTCGTGTCAGATTTTTGGCTCGAATCATCCTCGGCCATTTTTAAAACTACACTGAATCTACATGAAACATTAGGTATTTGTAGTGTAGTGTGTAGTAGGCAGGGCTTCGTCGGGTATTTTCGTCGCCCATACCCCAATGTTTGAAGACAAAAATCTTCAACCAGTGCGTCCTACCCGTCATGACTTACGGAGCCAAGACGTGGACACTAACGGTCAGACTAGTCCAGGGATGGTGAACCAGTGGCACGCGTGCCGTTGCTGGCACGTAATAAAATAATTTTGGCACGGCATAATATCAAAAATTGCAAAAAATAGCATTGGGCTTCTCCAAGTTGCCTTCCGGGACTGCAGGGTCCCGAGAAATGACACCAGAGATTTAAAATAACAATAGCACGCAATTATAATTATTCCAAAAATCACTAATCCAAAATTTGTTTGTTGCCACGCCATGGGCACATGAATAATTTTTAGTTGGGAAAATGGCACGTAGACGCATAGAGGTTCGCCATCCCTGGACTAGTCCATAAGTTTAAAGTCGCTCAGCGAACTATGGAGCGGGCTATGTTGGGCGTCTCTCTGAAGGACCGCAACAGAAATGAGGTAATCCGACAGAGGACCAGAGTCACCGACATAGCTGAGAGGATTAGCAAGCTGAAGTGGCAATGGGCTGGTCACATATGCCGCAGGACCGACAACCGTTGGGGTAAACGAGTCCTCGAGTGGAGACCGCGTCTCGGCAAACGTAGCGTGGGACGCCCTTGGGCGAGATGGAGCGACGACATCAAAAAGGTGGCTGGTAGTGACTGGCGGAGAACTGCTCAGGATCGAGCTTGTTGGCGTGCCATGAAGGAGGCCTATGTCCAGCAGTGGACGAGTAGGGGCTGATGATGATGATGATGATGATGTGTAGAGCAAATAGACGCAAATGATCCTGTATAAGTCCCCGTTAGGGATGTTTCCTGGGTAAAATAAAAATGATTCTATTTAGTCCGTCATTCATATTGTAGAAAAATATTGGATACGTATACCTACTTCGTTTTATCAAATCAATAAAAAATTACAAATATAAAAGGCATCAAAGATCCGGAGTGGGAGCTGGTGACGTCATTCGTTGCAAAAAGTGTAGCAAGGAGTGATGTCACACGAGTTTTCAACGCACTGTATCGTCTTCATTTTTTGTTTATATGAAAAAAGAAAAAAATCGTGTCTAGTTTTTTTTTGGAAATCTGACTAACGGACTAATTAGTTTTTTTTAGTCTACTACCCTAATATTTTGCGAGATTTCCAGGGGAGGGCAGCAGCCCCCATACGACATGAATTTTTCATAACCTAACAACCATCATAGTAATTAGTGCTAGTAGAACAAAATTACATAAATTATGCGTGTAAACATTAAAACTTGAACCAAATTTTGAAGAACTAATCAATAAATCTTATTATACAGACACAAAGGAGTATCTTATTAGTCGAGGGAGCTTCCCACGCCTGACAGTAAAAAAAAAACTCGGAGACAATTATTTCTTTTATGACTTGTCACTTTTGTCACTTGTTTTGAATTTGGAACAGTGATGCCGCGCTAAGAATATAATAATACTCTTTATTTTTAAATACCTAATTTATTATGTTTGTACACCATATAAAAATACAGACGTAAATGTAGAAAACGCACTTGGTTTTTTTTTCAACTACATGCATCCTTACTTATCTATACTAATATATAAAGCTGAAGAGTTTGTTTGTTTGTTTGAACGCGATAATCTCAGGAACTACTGGTCCGATTTGAAAAATTCTTTTTGCGTTGCGCTATATAATATCACGCTGCGACCAATAGGAGCGGAGCATAACTAAACCACGCGAACGAAGTCGCTGGCGGCCGCTAGTGTATTATAAATCGGAAAGTGAGTCTGTCTGTTCCGCTTTCACACCGTAACTACAGAACCAATTGCTTTCAAATTTTGCAAACGTAAAGTTAGAAGTCCGGATTAAATAATAGGATACTTTTTATCCCGGAAAAAAATGATATTCCCGAGGGAAATCAAAAGCGCGATATAACCAACCAGCACGCAGGCGAAGCCGGGGGCGGAAAGCTAGTATAACATAATTAGCCTATACTGTTCCCAATGGTAAGACACAGGCCTCCTCTCGGTGAGAGGGAGTGGGCCGTATTCTATCACGCTGGCTCAGTGCTGGCTGGTTTCAACTACCTATTCATAAAATTTTAATGACAGCGATGAGGCAGCGCTAAGGCGTTGTCCTAATTGGCGGAGATCGCACGATGACACGATGCGTTCTCGTCATGCGATGAGTTCAAACATACAGATTCCATTAGTGATCAGAGTGTCCTATTTGAACCTCGTAACTAATCGCGCGAGCATATTAAATGCTTAATAACGATCGTACGATGTGTTTGATCATGCGATCGTGTAATAAAAGCAACAAATCTCGTTTGAGTGTCCTAATTGGCTACCTCCGACGGTGTTTACGGTTTGCCGAGCAAAAATTGTGCATCTCAGGTAGGCCTAGTATGAGATTTCATTACGAAACTCGATCTTCGATATCGAGCGCGTTTGGCGCTCTCATTGGTTGAGCGTTCTTACATCCTTGAAGCGAGCCAATCGATGAGTCAAACGCGCTGGATATCGACGATCGAGTCTCGTAATGAAAACTCATACTAGACATACTGTAAAGAGCCATCGTTAAAGTGGCGGGAGCGCGACGCCAGCCATCGAGCGACGGCATTACACGCGCGACATCGCGCGTTCTATTAGGACACCTATTAGGTCATACCACGACCACGTTGATCGTGAGCTGAAAAACGCATCGTACATCAGCATCATCATCATTTCAACCAAAAGACGTCCACTGCTGGACATAGGCCTCCCCCAAGGTTCTCCACGACGATCGATCCTGCGCCTCCTGCATTCAGCGGTTTCCCGCGACCTTCACCAGGTCATCGGTCCACCTTGTTGGGGGCCTCCCTATGCTGCGTCTTCCAGTACGTGGCCGCCACTCGAGAACCTTACTGCCCCATCGGCCATCGGTTCTACAAGCAATGTGCCCTGCCCATTGCCACTTAAGTTTAGTGACTCGCAGAGCTATGTCGGTGACTTTGGTTCTTCTCATTCCTGATTCGATCGCGCAGTGAAACCCCAAGCATAGCCCTCTCCGTTGCCCTTTGAGTGACTTTGAGCCTTCTTATAAGGCCCATTGTTAGAGACCACGTCGCCATCGTACGATCACTCCCAATTAGGACGCCGCCTATATCCGTCCTCGCGATGATCGCTAACTAACAGACTCGATTGCCCTTATGCATGCTGCAGTAGCCATATTGGTGCCGTAAAGAAGTGTAGTCAGCGTATTGCACTTTTTATCTGTGCTTTTTTTCTTGTATGTTTCCTTATATTATTCTATTTTAGGTATTATTATGGAAGGCCATAACATCGCCTGCCGACAGAAGTTACCACCCACCAGACAAAGTCTTGCCGCTAAGCGATTCGTCGTGTTCCGGCATGATGTCTGGTAAAGCCGTACGGAGGATGGGTCTGAGCTGAGCAGTTGTGTTGCTATGTGTGCCGGGTACGATGCGCCAAATGTGTCGGGTTTGGTCGTGGAGGGTCTTCAGATCTATCTCCCTCTGGCGCAGCATCATTGGTGGTGTTGTTGGGTTTAACATTGCATCACCTCGCTCAACTGCCGTCTTCCTTCCTATTCAATCAGTTTTTTTTATTCCCAATCAACCTTAAGCCTTAATGCTTTAGAGATAAAGTTAAAAATCTAATAAAGGAATCAGTGTAGTAGCTTGATGTGGGTATCTATACGACGTGTAACAAAAAGGGTATATACTTACCAAGGGCATGGCTTCTTTAGATGATATCAAACGATATCGGAAGGGTTTCAACTCAAAATAAAATACTCAAAAAATTGGTACCAAATTTTCGGTTTCGTGTGTTTCTTAAAATCAAATCATAACAAACGTGGCAGCACACTACATACGTTAATAACTTCTCGTTACCCGTCACGTTACTTGCCAAAATCCGATAAATGTCTTCAATATCTCTGTGCGACTAGTATTATAGTAGCCTATCACAGGCGGTGTTTTTCCTCATAACTTCCTAACATAAAGAGATAGGATTAAAAAACCCTTCCAATATCGTTTGATATCATGTAAAGATGCCATGCCTTTGTTATGTATATACCCTTTATGTTACACGTTGTATATTGAACATTTACTTTAGGAGAATTGAACTTCTTTCTGCAAGTGGATATGAAATTAAGTTCTCAACCAAAAATAAATGTAATCAATGTCCACCGAAAAAAAACCCATATACATTACACTATCGTGCCATACAAACTTACCATAAACTCACAACAAAACGGCGATGTAACTCGATATGCCAGCTTCCACAGTATTATAAACGCACGTGTGAGAGCAGGATCCGGGCACCGCGGTGGTCTGCCGTCGCGTAACGTTAGTATGTTATTATTTTTGTTAGAGATTTATTTTGTCGATTGCAGTAAGTTCTTGAGGGGAGGTTTTTGTGCAAGATTAAAGGTCTTAGTGAGAGCTTTTAGTTAAAGTTGGAAGAATTTATTGTTTCTAAACGGTAGGGGAAGCTAGAAAATACCAAAACTACTTTTAATCTGTCTTTTTAGGTAATTAACTAAAGGTTTTTTTTTATAAGTTATAAACTAGCGCTTGACCGCAATCCCGCCTGATCGTAAGCAGTGATGCGATCATTGATGGTAAAGCGCCCTAGTTTATTAAGAGCCTATTCACTCTAGCCTTGAAGACACTCAAATTGTAATGTGACGGAAACACCGTCGCCGGCAAATTGTTCCAGTTCCTCGATGTACGCGGTATAAAAGAGGAAGCGAAACGCTTCGTCCGGGTCGCAGTGGTTTCAACAACGTAAGGGCGGAAACTCGCCGTACGACGGGTCGTCCGATGGTGAAACGGAGATGGGGGAATTAAATCATGCAATTCCCTTGCACACTCACCAGAATGCATCCTATAGAAGACCGAAAGGCTGGCTACTCAACGCAGGTAACAAAAAACAACGTGATTTATTTTTTAACATTATAAACTAGAGTGCTTGACCGCGATTGCGCCTGATGGAAAGCATGATGCAATATTTGATGATAAAGCGCGCTAGTTTACTAAAAAAAAACCGGCCATATGTATTTTTAGATTTTTCATTTTCTTATTTCAGAAGTTAGAGGAGGGGTCGGGGGGCAACTTTGTTCCACTTTGGAAGCGTCTGTCGCGTACACTATTCGGTATAGAAAAAAAAAAAACATTTTAGAAACATCAATATCATTTTTGAAGACCTATCCATATATACCCCACACATATTTGTTTGATGAAACAAAATTTTTAAGCTTCAATTCTAAGTATGGGGAGCCCCCAATATTTATTATTATTTTTGCATTAAATCTTAATGCGGTTCACAGAGTACCTACCAAGTTTCAACAGTATAGCTCTCATAGTTTCGGAAAAAAATGGCTGTGACATACGGACAGACAGACAGACAGACTTGACGAATCTATAAGGGTTCCGTTTTTTGCCATTTTGGCTACGAAACCCTAAAATGAAAACCGAGTGAATAGGAAGGAAGACGCAGTTGAGCGAGCTGATGCAATGTTGAACCGATCAACGATGCTGCGCCAGAGGGAGATTGATCTGGAGACCCTCCATGACCAAACACCCGATACAACGACATAGGCTGACTTCTATAAGATGAAGAAGAAGAAGGAATATTTTATCGGTAAAGTAAGGTGGAAAAGGTGTGATCGGCTTTCAGCGACCTTCACCAGGTCACCGGTCCACCTTATTGGGGGCCTCCCGAGTGAGCTGATGCAATGTTGAACCGACTAACGATGCTGCGCCAGAGGGAGATTGATCTTGGAGACCCTCCATGACCAAACACCCGATACAACGACATAGGCTGACTTCTATAAGCTGAAGAAGAAGGAATATTTTATCGGTAAAGTAAGGTGGAAAAGGTGTGATCGGCTTCCAGCGACGTTCACCAGGTCACCGGTCCACCTTGTTGGGGGCCTCCCGAGCGAGCTGATGCAATGTTAAACCCAACAACACGACCAACGATGCTGCGCCAGAGGGAGATTGATGTGGAGACCCTCCACGACCAAACTCCCGACACAACAACATTTGACGCATCGTACCCGGCACACATCGCAACACAATTGCTCAGACCCGTCCTTCGTACGGCTTCAACAGACACCATGCCGGAACACGACGAATCGCTTGGCGGCAAGACTTTGTCTGGTAGGTGGTAACTTCTGCTGGCAGCCGATGTTATGGCCTACCACCGAAAAAAGAGAGAGGTTCTACGAGCAATGTGCCCCGCCCACTGCCACTTAATTTTAGCGACTCGAAGAGCTATTTCGGTGACTTTGGTTCTTCTGCGGATTTCCTCATTTCTGATTCGCATAATACTAGGAAAAAACACTTTCTCCTACAAAAAAATTTCCTCATTTAAGACTTTACAGATGTTCCAATCATTGAATTCTTGTTTGTAATCCTTTAAAATTGGATAATTATACCCCATAAGAGATTAAAGGATTAGACGACGGAAGAGGATAATAAAAGGTTTGATGTAATTACAAAAAGGGTGTATCTGACATCGACGCACAAACGAGTACCATGGATTCAGTACATGATTCTGAAGCCCCCGGTGGTGGAATTATTCGTCTGATTTTACTGGTTTTTTTTAATATACTGTTTTTTTTTTCACTTTAGACCGTTCATAATTACTATACTTTTACAACCTAATAAGATTTTAAAGTAAAAATTAATTAATTTGTTAATTACACAAAAAAGCACAATGGAAACAGAACTCGAAAAAGTATCCTAACAGCTGATTTAATAGAGTTCACAGCAGGGGTCAACGTCATACCTACAAACACGCGCGGCGGCACGCTTGCAACGTTCAAAGGCCGAGTCGACACTTTTCATAGAAAAGAATTGAATTCACGTGAGCATGACCGACCCAACACCGTGATAGTTTATTTTATTTTTTACTTTTAATGTATTTCAGTTTTCTGCGCTATGTCGTTGACTTTGGTCCTTCTGAGGATCACCGCATTTCTGATTCGATCGCGCAGAGAACTCCGAGCATAGCTCTCAAAAAGTAAAATAACAATAGGGTATCGCTCTTATCAAATTAATTATCACTATTTGATCTAGATAAACACTAACCTAAGCCAAACCGTTCCTTTCAGTAATTCCCGCTTTGCAATAGAATTTTTTGTACACATTTCTTAACAGTGTGCTCTAATGACGAAGATGAATGACCATTTCCACTTTTATAGAACCCTAAAAGTCCGAAATTTTAGTAGGTAAGTACGCGTGGGAACGGGTAACAAGTCAATAAAATACGCGCTAAAAGTCCATATCTATGGTTTTGTTCTTTTTTTTTACAAGCAAAAGTCAAAGCCGGTAATGCCATTGTTTCTGGCCGCAAAGGACGCACGTGTCTGTGACAGGTTTTACTGTGTTTTGTTTACCTTGTTTAGTTTTTTTGACGTAGTACAGACACCTGTGGCGTCATTCACAAGTCCGTGTAGTAATCGTTCAGTAATTTGCGTCGTTACGTGGGAACGGGCTGGTGTTAGGTGTCCCGCTTTTGTTTGTCAAGTCAATTGTCTTTGGAAATGTAAAACTGTGCAATTTCATGCGAAATGTTCGGATAGAAGCTTGATTGGACAGGGTGTGCAGATTTTATTGTTATTTTTTTAAATGGTGGATTAAGAATTAATATCATAAGATATCTTTAGACTTTAAAGTTTTTTGAAGTTATTTATTATATTAGAAAAAAAAGATAGGAGAGAGATAGTGTTACATTTTTTGTTTAGATTTTTTTTTATATTATCTGAACTCTGACTCTCTAACTTGTTGATCTTTTTTCATAAATTATAAGCATAAATTATTTAATTTTACAAACATGATAATAAAAATCAATAACTAACAATACCTACTGTACTTGGCTACTTGCTTAATCTATACTAATATATCTGAGAAGAAGGGTTTGTTTGAACGTACGTTTGCTGAAGAGTGGCCCATTAATCCAGGAAGGCTACATAACATCACCCTGCGACGAATAGGAGCCGAGCATAATAACTTTCATAACTACACGCGAACGAAGTCGCAGTCGGCCGCTAGTTGCAAATATGGCGGCCTGATTTTTTTGCAGTAATTATAAACTAGTGTGACTGCAATCCCGCCTGATGGTAGCATATGCAATCGTTGATGGTAAAGCGCACTAGCATTAAAGCCTATTCACTCAAAAAAAAACTGAGGAATAGGAAGGAAGACGGCAGTTGAGCGAGGTGATGCAATGTTTAGCAACAACACGACCAACGATGCGCGCCAGAGGATGATCTGGAGACCCTCGACCAAACTCCCGACACAACAATATTAGGCACATCGTAACCGGCACACATCGCAACACAACTGCTCAGACCCGTTCTCCGTACGGCTTCACCAGACATCATGCCGGAACACGACGGATCGCTTGGCGGTAAGACTTTGTCTGGTGGGTGGTAACTTATGCCGGCGGCTGATGTTGTTGCCTACCACCGAGAAAAATTGATTCTCGTTTCAAGGAATGTTTTTCTTTGTAATATAAATAAATAAATAAATATATACGTACGTACATACATCGAGGGACTGGAACAATTTGCCAGCGACGGTGTTTCCGTCACATTACAATTTGAGTGTCTTCAAGGCTAGAGTGAATAGGTTCTTAATAAACTAGCGCGCTTTACCATCAATGATCGCATCACTGCTTACCATCAGGCGGGATTGCGGTCAAGCGCTTGTTTATATATCTTATATAAAAAAATTGAGCTAGCCCCAAAGTAAGTCCGAGACTTGTGTTATGGGATACTAACTCAACGATACTATATTTATAAAGATACATTATATAGATAAACATCCAAGACCCAGGCCAATCAGGAAATGATCGTTTTCCATCCTGACCTGGCCGGGGATCGAACCCGGGGCGTCCACGTCGCAGGCAGGCGTTTTCGAGAATATACTAAATACTTATCTTAAACCATATAGCGTAGGTTTAAACCTATATTCCTAATACCTATCGGAGTAAGCAAAATAGAACATAATTACTTCTTCCATCAATAGACTTTTCATTCTGATGATTCATCATGAAACAGAAAATTCTAATTGTATATACAGTTCTTATTATACCACAATTTTGCGTAGACCACACTGAATGACAAACTTTAAAATACCTTAAGGTTTTGAAACCGAAAACCTGTCCCATGCAAATACAATTTCATTCATAAACTCTCCTTTCCCACGTTTCTTCATAAACAGCTAAACAATTGAATTGAAATATTATGTAAGTTCAATTTTACGCTTCACTTCAAAAAAAAAAGGTCTTATTACAAGAACACAAGATTGCCTTTGCCTTCTACAAAGTATTCTTATCTTGTCTATGAAATACTTTTGACAATTCAGATTTAGCGGGAAGCTTTTGTGTCCGCTTATTTTTTATAGCTAAACACAATGAAATCTTTAAAAACATCACAACTGATTAGATTCCAATGTACTTAATTCATTGCTGACTATATACGTCTGCATTTCAAATTAATGTTTATGACGCATAAGTAAGTTACAAGGATTTCTCCTCTATCAAAACACCTTTTTTTTTAAAAAAAAAGGCTATAAACTAAGTAGTGTTAAGTATATCCAGCTGATGATAAGCAGTGATGCAACCGTTGATGGTACGCACTAGTTTATAAGAGCCTATTTATTTTATTGTCAGCAGGTAAATTTAATGGACCAAGTTAACAATTATTTTGGCGACCGAACGCTGAACAAAAGAGTGCTATACTGGCTCAACCAATTGCCTGCTAACATAAGAGGTCAGAAAACAAAATAAAAATTTGCCAGATCACTTAAAATGTTCTTACTCAGTAGTCTGTAAGCGATTCTGTAAGACCTAATATTTGTAAATAATGTAACTTCTTTACTAGATACTAATTTAAATGTGCACGCTAGTAATAATTAATTATTGTTGATACACTGTTTGCTCCGTTCCCACAGACGAACCGTGAAAATGATTTTGCGGGGCGTGGGTTTTATCGCAATGTATAACTAGGTTAAGAAAATAAATAAATAATAATAATTCTAGCCTTGAAGACACTTATATTGTAATCAGAGAGGAAGCAGCAAACAGCCACAGGCAAATTATTCCAGTGATTAGATTTACGTGGTATAAAATCATCTTTAAGTCGAACTTAATAACTTCCCCTTTATTTTTGAATGAAATACAGATGTTTAAAGGTGAGAAAACACAGCGTAAATCACAGGAAGAGGAAATAAATCATAATGCCTTCCATATTTTTTACGTAAACTGTTTCTAGGATTATAGGATTAGTATGAAGACTTTTGTGTGGGGTGATGGTAATCCGTTGCCAACATCTGGACCAATTCTGTTAATAGCCAGCGAGTTTCAAGGGTAGCTCGATGTTAGAAAACTATGAAGGTGTGGTAGCTTTGGTTTTTGCAATAGGGTTAGTTATTTTGAAGTATACGACACGATTTAATTGTAATTGTTTTTAGTTGATAAACAGTATCGATCATGGCATTTCAAATTATGTTATGTTATGCATGAATATCAATATTTGCACTGGTCTGGTCGTGCCTCTGAAAGCACGTTAAGCCGTTGGTCCCTGTTGCCATACGAACATCTAGTGGCAGTCGTTACGGGTTGTTGGAGCCCTTAAAAGTCTAACAATTGGTCAAACTGCAATGCTTAGATATCGCCTACGGGTTGTGGAGGTCAGAAGGCAGTCGCTTCACGGAAAATATCGAAGTTTAGCCAAAATCAGCAGTTACACTGGTAAAGCGGACCCGCGACTCCAAAGCTGAAAAAGCTTCGGATGCGACTGGGATTAACGCTGAGATGATGAGGATGATAAAGTATTTAATAACGTTTTAGAGTAACCGATTTATTATATAGGTTGTTTGATTCAAATTAAGAGAATTCTGAATTGATTCGGTGGTAGGCTATAATATCGGCTGCCGGCAGAAGTTACCACCCACCAAACAAAGTCTTGCCGCCAAGCGATTCGTCGTGTTCCCGCACGATGTCTGGTGAAGCCGTACGGAGGATGGGTAGGAGGACGGGTATGAGCAGTTGTGTTGCAATGTGTGCCGGGTACGATGCGCCAAATGTTGTTGAGACGGGAGTTTGGTCATGGAGAGTCTCCAGATCAATCTCATCGCTACTGAACTAGCTAGGTATACCATCAACGATTGTATCATGGATTACTATCAGGTGAGATTGCGGCCAAGATTTAGTTTAAATATATATATAAAAAAAAAATTGGCGTTTGAGAATAACCACTTATTTTAATGCGATATATCGCCGTAGCTTGCATTTTTACCATTGTTTGGCATTTTATAACTAAAAACTTGTGCTCGACCGCAATCCCGCCTGATGGTAAACAGTCATGCTATCGTTGATGGTAAAGCGCGCTAGTTTATTAAGAACCCATTCACTAAAAAAAACTGAGTGAATAGGAAGAAAGACGGCAGTTGAGCGAGATTCTACAATATGTAAAGAAAACCCTGTCCGATCCATGAAGGTATTGTTAGGTATGAGGCTTCCGGCGACTGGGACCGCAATTAACTCGGACCGCGGTCCCAGTCGCCGGATTCATAAAAATTAAATAATTTTCTTCCGGCGACTGGGACCACTCATAGGTAACTTAAAAAAAGTCTACTATACAAGCCGAAATCGGTACAGTCAAACGAATAAACATCTAAATTATTGATTCGAATATCATTGACTCGTTCTAGACATGATTTTATCCTATGCGCTTGACCTAGCCCGTTTTTACATAATTCACACATGCAGGTAAACACACACAAAGGCAATAGCATTGTATGATAGTATATTACTATTTCTTTCTAAGTCGTAATTTTTTTCATAAAAAATATTTACGTAGTTCGTATCGAGTATCGATCGCTTTAGGGCTATATTTCACCGGACACTAGAAAAAAAAAGAAGGATGTTATATTTTATAACATAATTTTTAAATTTTAACACAGTTAATACTGATTTTGTGACAATTACTTAGTTGACCGATTTTGTGTGAAGCCATAACGGCCATTTTTAGGGTTCCGTAGCCAAATGGCAAAAAACGGAACCCTTATAGAATCGTCATGTCTGTCTGTCCGTCTGTATATAAATAAACGGTTTCTTTCTTTCTTTCTTTCTTTCTGTCCGTCCATATGTCACAGCCATTTTTTCCAAAACTATAAGAGCTATAGGTACTGTTGAAACTTAGCAGGTAGATGTATTCTGTGAACCGCATTAAGATTTTGATGCAAAAATAATAATAAATATTGGACTACCCCATACTTAGAACTGAAACTCAATTTTTTTTTTCATCAAACACATACGCGTGTGGTATCTATGGATAGGTCTTCAAATAGTTTACGTGACAGACGCTTCCAAATTGGAAAAAAGTTGTCTCCCGACTTCATCATCACATCTACTCCAGACCTTTAATAAATTGTAATGCTTTAAAAAACTTTATGAAAATACTTAGAAATTTACTAATTGCCTCTACGATTTTTGAAAGCTTCCCTTGATTTCCCTGGTCTTCCATTATCAGATCCCGACCTGGTGACTATGGGACCACCTGGAAAGTATACACTTTCGAAAAGAAAGAGAATTCTGCACATTGGTCTTAGAGTGATCGGTGAACATACATAAAAAACAGATTACGACGAGTTGAGAACCTCCTCCTTTTTTTGAAGTCGGTTAAAAAAAGATTTTTACTCAATTATTACTTTGTCGTTTGACTGTACATTATTTGATTTCAGTTATCATTTGTAAGTGGTCCCAGTCGCCGGAAGAAAATTATTTAATTTTTATGAATCCGGCGACTGGGACCGCGGTCCGAGTTAAGTGCGGTCCCAGTCGACGGAAGCCTCTTAGGTATCGATAACTGATTCTAATAATGCCCACAAAGACAGGCAAAACTTAAAAAAAAAATCCCCCTAAAACAATAAATATTATTTCGCAAAAAGAGGTAACTGAATACATGTGCGGTAAGCATCCCCATTCCGCGGGCGGCGGGGGGCAGGGCACGCGGCACCTGTGACGTGGTCGCGTCGCTATTCGCTTATAATAATACCGGTGTTGTCACTTTTTTAAAAATTACCAAATTTCGGGTAAATTGGAATTAATTCCCCGGAAAAAAGGATTATTTCAAAATTCATTAGTATTGTTACTATGATGATTATGTAAAATTTTATATTATATTTGGTCAAGTGTTTACCTAACCTTTATTATCCTTATGGGTCGGACAGGGTTTTCTTTACATATTGTATAATACCGTCGTCCTTCAAAACTCCGGCCATTAATTTAAAGTCATTTTTCACTTTATGGTTTTCTTTTTTTTTTTAATCGATGTTTTTTTTTCTGTAAAAAGGTTTTATTCCGTAAATAGTTTAATATTCCAATAAATTACCACCAATTACAACAAAACATGTGCAACAATTACAAAGTAGAAGTTACGACCTACATCTTTGTAGTCAATAAGCAGCTAACTGGCTGGCAGTTACCGCTACAGGAACGTGCTTTTTACCCGAGGTAAGCGTTATTTACGTTGAGAACACGTACGGCAACACTGTTGTGCATAGTTGAGCGATGATACGCTTGCTTAGGGCTACGTAATATTGTATTAGGTGGTTCGTAGAAGGAAATCTGCTGTCGGATAATTTCTTATTGGTTGGGAGAGGCTTGTAAGGAGGCTTTTACATTGAAAGTGTTCAAATATTTTTATTTAAATAATATACACTACATAAAGGTTGACAGCCTCCGTGGCGTAGCGGTAAGAACGCGGCGGCTGCGCAAGAAGGCGCGATTGAGATCCCCGCGCAGTGCAAATATTTGTATGCATGAATATGAATATTTGCACTGGTCTGGTCGTGCCTCGGAAAGCACGTTAAGCCGTTGGTCCTGGTTGCTATACGAACATCTAATGGCAGTCGTTGCGGGTTGTTGGAGCCTTCAAAAGTCCAACAGTTGGTCTAACTGCAATGCCCGATCGCCTTCGGGTTGCAGAGGTCAGACGGCAATCGCATCACGGAAAATATCAAAGTTTAGCCAAAATCTGCAGTTAGACTGGTAAAGCGGACCCCAGACTCCAAAGCTGAAAAAGCTTCGGATGCGACTGGGATTAGCGCTGAGATGATGATGATGATGATGAATTTACTTCCCAATATAAATCTTTAGGCCAGTTGCCCGCGAGACGCAACAACTCTCTGGTCGGAGAATCCCTATTTTTATGGAGGACTAGCTTTCCGCCCGCGGCTTCGCCCGCGTAAATTTCGGTTATCTCGCGCTTTTTAGATTTCCCTCGGGAACATCAAATTTTTCCGGGATAAAAGGTAGCCTAGGTCCTTTCTCAGGGTCTAAAGATTGTGTGCTTTCCGCCCACGTCTTCGCCTGCGTGGTGTTCGGTTATATCGCGCTTTTTAGATTTCCCTCAGGAATATCAATTTTTTCCGGGATAAAAGGTAGCCTATGTTTTTTCTCAGGGTCCAAAGATTGTCTGTACCAAATTTCATCAAAATCCGTTGAGAGGTTTAGGCGGGAAAGCGTAACAGACAGACAGACAGACAGAGGTACTTTCGCATTTATAATATTAGTATGGATGAGTGATCAAATTGTAAACGCTGTACAAATAAAATACACTGCTCTTCCCTGAACCAAGTTTGGTGTGTGGTACCTCCTCCTCCTCCTTTCGTGTATAGCCTACTAGCTGCCGCCAGCGACTTCGTTCGCGTGTAGTTAGTTATTATGCTCGGCTTCTATTGACCGCAGCGTGATGTTATATAGCCTAAAGCCTTCCTGGATTAATGGGCTATCCAACGCAAAAATAATTTTTCAAATCGGACCAGTAGTTCCTGAGATTAGCGCGTTCAAACAAACAAACAAACTCTTCATCTTTATATATTAGTATAGAGTATAGATTAGTATAGATATAGGAAGTGTTTCATCCCAATCTGTATAAAAGACTGAAAAAATAGTCCACATAAAATTGTTGTTCGTACTGTTTACTGTATGACACTAATGACTGATACTGACTTGACAAATGTCAATTATTGACATTTGTCTAACGTCAAACTAATTATTTTATGTAAAAGGGCAAAGGCACGCAAATATTATGCCAATGATGACGTAAACGTTACGAAGTTACTCCTAATCCTTATCCTTACTAATATTATAAATGGGAAACTGAATTTGTTTGTCATGCCGTATAGGGTTGCCAGACCGCCGGGAAATCCGGGATTGTCCCGGAATCTTGCCTCTTGTCCCGGAATGACCTCTTGTCCCGGAATGAGCGGTAATTGTCCCGGATTTTAAAAAGTTATCAATCTTGTATAGAACATAGATTTGATTTCGAATGAGCTTTTTTTTTTTTTTATATATATTTTAGCCGTTCTATTTACAAGAGAGCCTCTGTCGACGACTGTCCCGGATTTTGTAACTTCCTATCTGGCAACCCTATGCCGTAACTGCTGAACCGATTGCTTGGCAATTTTGCAGACGTAAAGTTAGAAGTCCGGATTAAATAATAGGGTAGGTACTATTTATCCCGGAAGAAATTCATATTCCCTAGGGAAAACTAAAAAGCGCGATATAACCAAACTCCACAAGGGCGAAGCCGCGGGCGGAAAGCTAGTTTTAAATAATTGACAGAAATATAATGACTTCATACATTTCTAAAATATTCCAATTACACACATCAAAAGTGTCTAGGGATCAAGCATTTTTATGCGGATTTCTTGAGATTGAGATGTGGCTTTGTAATAAATTTATGATTTTATAAATTTATATGGATCCTTTTTGGTGCATTTCATAATTTGAATCAGGAACTGTGAATCAAATTCGAGTAAAAGATGAAAATCAGCTGTCAATATTTTCCCTATAAAAACATACAACGCATTGAAGACATTATTAGTGCTACTGTTTCCCTACTACTGATTAAAACCAACGTTATTATGGAGCGGCGACGTCATTTAAGCAGGGAAGAAATGCTCAGAGCCGTGGGAATGATAGAAGCTGGTTCCCGGCAACGTACTGTGGCTTTAGCTCTGAATACAAGTCAGAGTGTTATCAGTCGACTTTGGACACGTTACCGAAGCACTGGTACCGTGGCTGAGCGCCATGGAGGACGGTATCGCTGCACCACACGGAGACAAGACCGATACATTCAAATCTTAACTCGAAGAGCTCCAACAATAACCGCCATGATGTTAGCCGTGAGGCTTCATCACTCTTCAGGGAACTTAATTAGCGACCAAACAGTCAGAAACCGCTTGCATGAAGTGAACCTTCATTCCCGAAGACCGCTACGGGTACCACCTATAGCAATGCACAATCGTAGGATTCGATATCAATGGGCTCTTGAACACAGAAATTGGGCAGAAGAACAATGGCGTTTCGTGTGCTTTTCTGATGAGTCTCGTTTTGGTATGAGACCGGATACAAGACGTATACGACACTGGAGAACCCCTGGACGCCAACAGCGATTAAAATCCTGCCAGGAAGTCCATCCTTATAGTGGTGGAACCATCATGGTATGGGCGGGTATTTGGATCGGCGGAAGAACTGAGTTGATTTGGATCAGAGGCAACCTCAACGCTCTAATTTATGCTGAAACGATTGTATCAGACGTCATCGTTCCTCTACAAGTGCAAATCGGTCCCTTATTTCAGTTAATGCATGATAATGCACGACCGCACACCGCAAGAGTTGTAAGACAGACTCTCGCCGCAGCTAACATCAATGTCCTGCCCTGGCCTGCTCAGTCGCCAGACTTGAACCCGATTGAGCATGCATGGGATATGCTACAGAGAAGAGCTCTGCCGAATATGGAGGGTATCCAGTCGCAAGAAGACCTTTTTTTGTTGTTGCAACGAACATGGGCGGCCATTCCACAGCGTGATTTGGATGAACTCATTTTGAGTATGCCAAACCGATGTTCTTGTGTTGTTAGTGTTCGCGGTAGAAACACGGATTATTAATTGTTTAAGTTACCCAATAAAATTTTAGAGAAAACTGTTATTTCAGTCTTTTTTCGAACTTTTGTGTTAGTGGTTCAAATGTCAAATATCCCTTTATTAGGAAAATGGCAAATTTCTTTATTAATGCAAAGGTGACTTGGTTTATCGTTACTGTGACAAACGAAAACACTTTATTTGATGAATCCTTAAAGAAAATTTTAATTAATATCAATCAGGAGAAAAGTTATTGCAAAAATATATGTTGATCCCTAGACACTTTTGATGTGTGTAGTTCAGAATCCATACTAATATTATAAATGCGAAAGTAACTCTGTCTGTCTGTTATGCTTTCCTGCCTAAACCTCTCAACCGATTTTAATGAAATTTGGCACAAACAATCTTTAGACCCTGAGAAAGAACATAGGCCTTTTATCCTTTCCCTACTTTACTTCCTTACCTTTTATCCCGAAAAAATTAGATATTCCCGAGGGAAATCTAAAAAGCGCGATATAACCGAACTCCACGCGGGCGAAGCCGCGGGCGGAAAGCTAGTACTCTATATTATTAAAAAAAAATAAAAAATGAGGGTCGAAAAAGTTGTCCAAAGCCCATTGCACCAGAGTAGGTATTGAAAATCTCGCACACATACAATGTGATATTTCATTCAACATAAAAGTACCTACTTACTATAAAATCAAAAAAAAAGGATTTTTTTCAAATCGCATTAGAATACATAGTAGATATTTATATACCTACCACAATCTTTGATACTAATATCCTATCAATTTCAATATACCTATATATATTCAAAAATATTACATAAACCCTTACAAAACATTAAAAAAAAAACCGAACACATAAGAACATGCGTATAACGCACACAACAGCTGTTTTTATATCCCCACCCAATGTCAAATAAAAACATGAATGAATGAACGAGTTGACTTTAAAAAAAAACGCCTCTCGTGAACATATCATAGACAAGAAAAAAAGTCTATCGCGCCGAAACTGTGTTACCTCACGCACGAAACCTATCTATAAAGATTTCGGCGACGTGGAACGTGCATACGACGAATTCAAATAAGGCCGCGCTTTTTCACTTTTTTTTTTATTTGTTACGTTTAAAACTATATTTGTTTTTATTGCACCGGAATGCATTCTGGAAGTCACGAATTCGCCATTAGTTTGATCCGGTGTGAGATGTGTAGATTTTTACACTGCAACCAAATTGGTGCATACGTTTCAATTTGGACGTGAAATTATTTGGGGTATGCGTTTTAAATTAGGAACAGATAAATGGCTTACGATCAGAGTTTGTAAGATTAATGGAGTAACGTAATCAGGAGCGTTCATTTTCTCACCACTTCTAAACTTGAAACGTATCAATACGGAACGTTATTTTATTATTATTTACTTATGCAAGCTAATGAGTAACTTATTTTCTCTGGCACAAACAGCATAGCCTTTGATATTCCCACTTCTGAGAAACCGATTTCCTCTTTTTGAGTTAGTATAGGTCGTCATTTACCACACGGGCCCAGTACAGGTTAAAAGATCAAGTCGGTGGTAGGCCATTACATCGGCTGCCGGCAGAAGAACCACCCACCAGACAAAGTCTTGCCGTCAAGCGATTCGTCGTGTTCCAGCATGATGTCTGGTGAAGCCGTACGGAGGACGGGTCTGAGCAGTTGTGTTGCGATGTGTGGCGGGTACGATGTGCCAAATGTTGTTGTGTCAGGAGTTTGGTTGTGGGGGCTCTCCAGATCAATCTTCTGGCGCAGCATCGTTGGTCGTGTGTACCTCGCTCAACTGCCGTCTTTCTTCCTATTCACTCAGTTTTTTTGAGTGAATAGGCTCTTAATAAACTAGCGCGCTTTACCATCAACGATTGCATCACTGCTTAGTATCAGGCGGGATTGCGGTCAAGCAATTGTTTATAAATATGTACATATAAAAAAATGCATATTATTAAAAAAGATGCCATTCAATTTTTATGAAAATTTCCAATTTTCAAGGTTTATGAGGTTTCTAATGGCAACAGGATGTATAAAGCCTGCTATCGTAAACGTTTATTATTTTTTTATAATCAGTCATCATCTCAGCGTAATCCCAGTCGCATCCGCAGCTTTTTCAGCTTTGGAGTCTGGGGTCCGCTTTACCAGTCTAACTGCTGATTTTGGCTAAACTTCGACATTTTCCGTGAAGCGACTGCCGTCTGACCTCCACAACCCGAAGGCGATATCGAAGCATTGCAGTTAGACCAATGGTTAGACTTTTGAGGGCTCCAACAACCCGTAACTACTGCCACTAGATGTTCGTATGGCAACCGGGACCAACGGCTTAATGTGCTTTCCGAGGCAGGACCAGACCAGTGCAAATATTCATATTCATGCATACAAATATTTGCACTGTGCGGGGATCGAACCCGCGCCTCCTTATCTCCTTATGCAACGGCCGCGTTCGCTACCGGTACGCCACAGAGGCTGTCAGTTATAGTATTTATACCTATTATAAGTATAGTATTTTTTATAATTAGTAATCTTTTTATATTATGACCTGTGTGACTATGGAACGACCTGGCAAGCCATCCTTTCAAACAAAACATAATTTTGCAAATCGGTCCAGGCGTCTTAGAGTAATCGATTAACATACGTAAAAAAAAAAAGATTATGACGAACTAAAAAACTCCACCTGTTTTTGAAGTCGGTTAAAAACATATTTATATCTCTGGCTTTCCGTGGGAAATCCAGAGCTTTTGTGCACTGAGTGATTGCAATAGGGATGTATCCAAGGTATCTTCTTCTTCTTCTTCAGCCTATAGATGTCCACTGCTGGACAAAGGCCTCCCCCGAGGCTTTCCACGCTGAACGGTCTTGTGTAGCCCGCATCCATCGGCTTCCCGCGGCCTTCACCAGGTCATCGGTTCACCTTGTTGGGGGCCTCCCTACGCTGCGTCTTCCAGTACGTGGCCGCCACTCCAGAACCTTACTGCCCCATCGGCCGAAGGTTCTACGAGCAATGTGCCCTGCCCACTGCCACTTAAGTTTAGCGATTCGCAGAGCTATGTCGGTGACTTTGGTTCTTCTGTGGATCTCCTCATTTCTGATTTGATCACGCAGAGAAACTCCTAGCATAGCTCTTTCCATTGCCCTTTGTGCGACTCTGAGCCTTCGTATGAGGCCCATTGTGAGCGACCACGTTTCAGTTTCGTAAGTCATCACCATCAGTCATCAGTCGTATGTATACCTGGGACAAACAGTCCAACTAGGTAGGTCCAACTTCGAGAAAGAGGTGTCTCGGCGAATCCAGCTCGGTTGGACAGCGTTCGGGAAGCTACGCTACATCTTCTCGTCGTCCAAGATACCACAGTGTCTCAAGACTAAAGTCTTTGACCAGTGTGTGTTGCCACTGATGACTTATCCAAGGTATGAAAATCAAGAAAATTATTAGTCCGTCATATAGATATTAAAAAAGTTAAGACCCGTATTTTTAATTTTGTCGAAATTACCAAAAACTACTCAGATATAGCGTATTAAAGTTACGAAGTGGGGGCTAATTACGTTACGCCGTGATATATTTTGTACCACGGCGTGACGCATGCGACATTTCAAATCAATATAAATCTTTCTAAGTATTTGAATGAAAGAATAAAAATAAAAAATACGTGTTCAATATCTATACTAATATATAAAGCTGAAGAGTATGTTTGTTTGTATGTTTGTTCGCGCTAATCTCGGGAACTACTGGTCCGATTTGAAAAATTGCGCTGCACACTGCGAGCAATAGGAGCCGAGCTTAACTAACTCCACGCGAACGAAGTCGCTGGCGGCCGCTAGTTTTATATAAATCTATCTGATGAACATTAAATTATTTTTTAGGATACAACCCAATTATGTCATGCGCAATACACTGAGATTTAATTTCAGAATCAGTTTCCATGACCTTTTTCGTAGCCGATTTGCATTACTCCTGATACCATTGATAAAATATTAAACAGATACGATATATTCTAACAAACTGACCAAAAAAAAAAATGTGCCGAACACAGCAGCAGCACACATGCATATTTTATTCGGCATACATTGGTACAGTGTGAGTGAGATGGGGCGCAATCTAAAGCATAGAGAAGAAAAAGATGGCTAGTGTTTGTCGTTTGCACTGTTAGTGTTTGTCGTTTGTTTTTACGAGTGTATCGAGAGTGACTAAAGCGAGATACAGGACTTACTTCCTTTTGTACGCTTCATTTTTAGTGCGCTAGTGACATATCTACCTTAGTTTAATATTTTATCAATGCCTGATACTGATTAGTTAGGAACTGTATTCCACACACAATGAGATTATTTGTTAATTGTTTTTAACAAGTGTTATCTAAACTGTAGTACCTCCTGTTGCAGTCTCCTAGTCAAGGAAGTAAGTGGACCTTTGGGGTCGCAGGCGCATAGAGTAGGGACTCTGTGCACCCAACAAGTGACCCCAGGGAAAACGTTGGCACAGTGCTCACGTGCTGCCGTACACAGCGAGGCCTAGGTGAGGTCCGTTTACAGTCTCCGCAGAGATGTGCCGTTACAGGCGTTGCGCAGGGGCGGTTCCGGAAATGGTATTTTAAAAGGAACTGGTATCACCCAGGATAGTGATCACCGGTGTGGTTTTAGTGAGGCAAAAATCCCACACAACAACACCTCGGTTTCCAGAAGTCGGGTGCCTTTTGAAGGTTTCCTCCCGAAAATAAAAAGGTCACGTTTAGGGAATACTTGTCCCTGAATTGCGCCTATTAGAAGTTTCTCGCCACAATAATAAGAACTCAAACTCAATTTTGCATACTTTTTTAATCTTGATTTCTTTCAAGATAAAATGCAGTAAGTAGTACCTAACCTCTTTGCTTATCCATAACAGAAACCGTCATATTATCTAAGTATATTATAGACAGTTACCTCATTAAACAAAGTTTACAAACATTAAACCATGCAAAGAGATCGTATACCAAAAAAGATAAAAAACCTCATTATTCCCAGAAAGGAGGTTCCAAAGGCGGCCATTTTGTTCTGTTGACATACAAGATGGCTACCGCGCGTTCGACATTCAAACAAATGTTTTATTGTAGACCGGTTTCTGATAATGGTCAATTTTGGAGGGTCCCGTAGAGCCGTAGACATGTGTATTGACTAGATATGATAATAAATTATTTATTATAGTTAAGTGTTGTTTCTTGTAGCCATGTTTGAGGGAGTTTGTATATTGTCATGTTTCTTTAACGTGCATTTGGGAAACACAGCTTTCGATAAATGTAAAAGCGAAAATATTTTTCTTTTGTTATGAGACTTGTATTGAAGATTATACATGTTTCACCGACGTTCTGTTTCCTTTAAATAATGTATCTTTTTCATTGGTTTTCGGTGAATGTGTGGAGTTACGCGGAAAGACCGCATCAGGAACTCCCCGCATACGTGGCGGTCTTCGTGTCCGTGATTAGCAGACAAACTGCAAGAGGGTCGCCTACGCGGGTACGGTCACGTCTTACGAAACCCGGCAGGTTACGTGGGTAACAAATGTCTTGCCATGGCGCCTCCGCCGGGCCGGAACAAGCGAGGTAGACCAAAGAAGTGCTAGCGTGACGTCGGAAGAGATGACATACGTGTCAACAATCTCATACCACGAGATGCCAGAGATCGTGCGAAATGAAGGAGTAAGTGTAGGAAAGCGGACCCTGGGCTCCAACGCGAAAGCCGCGTATGCAACCGGGATTATATGCTGAGATAATGATGATGAATGTATCTTTTTTCATGACAAAATTGAGGAAGTTCCACAAGATATGTTGTCTATGGTCAGATCATTTGAAGATAATGTAGAATAGGTGAATGTTTGATGTGGTCTTAGACCACATCAAACATCAAAAACTGGGTTTACGTGGTCCAGAGGCTGCACGTGTAAAACGACTGGCAGAAGGCCTTTTTTGGTGTGGATGGAAAATCATCAAATGTTCTTTCCTATTCTGGGCGGAGCGGAATTGCATGTCAGACTTTTACTGACTAAAACCCACCCGCGCTCCTTCACTTAACTGTGCGCCAGGGCCACGGTTTCTCTTTTAACCAACCCGCAACCCTGACCCAGGCACTGGTCTTCGTGGACCCCGTCACGATGCACTGATCTCTTTGCGCCGTCGACCCGGATCTGGTCCTTATTGGGCGGCGAGCTGCCCACTGCTCGCCGCCCGCAAGCCAGCGTCCATGGCCGGGAGTCCAATGTTGTCTTCCGACCAGGAACTGGCAGAAGGCCTTCAAAAGCGTTAATCTTAAAAGACTTAGAACAACCTGTGGGCCAGCATATTGCAACGGCCAGCTAGCGATCAGCGCTCCTGCCAATGTCCACATGTACTTTAAGTTTTTTAAAAGTTATAAACTAGTGCTTGACTGCAATCCCACCTGATGGTAAGCAGTGATGCAATCGCTGATTGAAAAGCGCGCTAGTTTATTAGGAGCCTATTCATTTAAAAACTGAGTGAATGGGAAGGAAGACGGCAGTTGAGCAGGTGATGCAATGTTAAACTTAACGACACGACCAACGATGCTGCGCCAGAGGGAGATTGATCTGGCGACCCTTCACAACCAAACTCCCGACAGAACAACATTTGGCGCATCGTACCCGGCACACATCGCAACACAACTGCTCAGACCCGTCCTCCTTACGGCTTCACCAGACATCATGCCGGAACACGACGAATCATCTTGGCGGCAAGACTTTGTCTGGTGGGTGGTGACTTCTGCCGGCAGCCGCTGTTATGGCCTACCACCGAGTAAAGTAAGTCAAGTATTAAGCGCTTCTAGTAAAGTTTTTAAAGCGCTTTTTTCCACACGGTACCCAAAAACGGTCAGTCATAATTATGATCTTAGTGCTAATTGAGAAAAATGGTTTGTAAACTTTGCCTTGCGTGGACGGTCGCCCTATATTTCAGGGGAGCATGTATCTCATTTTTAACTTTATTTTCCTGAACATAAGGTTAAAAATGTTTTGTTGGTTTTAGTATTGTGATGGAATGTAGATTTTTGCCTTTGGAAGCGAAATTGTGGTGAAAACGGTGGCGATTTTCAGTTTTGTGGTTACTGCTTTTAGTAGCAGAATTTTGTTATTTTATTTTAGTTATTAGGCTGGGCGCATCCAGCTCTATAGAGAGTTACTCACTGGTGTCCGTTTGGGTGCGCACACCTGTATACATTTTTTTGGTATAACCCGCGCAGATAAAGAAAAGATCTGTAAATGGCGTCCGGTCTCATGCGTTCTCACTCACTTTCTATCGCTGTCTATACACACACAGTGAAGTAAGCGCTGCAAAAAAAAATTAACGATCAGGAATTCAGGATTCGCTTTCCAAACAATAACTCGGAGTGCATCAAAGTAATGCACTCCGAGTTATTGTCAATTTTGTTCCGCTAAGTCTCTGTTATTTTGTTGTTTTTGTTAAATTTGAACAATCAAACTCAACAAAAACAACAATAAAAATAATCACAACAACAAACAAGTAAAATGTCAAATTTAGGTTATAAATACAACGTAAATTTCAGATTTTACTATCTTAGCATTTGGTTTGTGATTGAACAATGGCATGTTTTGTCAACCGTACCATAAGTATCCGCCGCCATTTTCAGATCTTTTCTTTATCTGCGCGGGTTATAGCGGCGACTGGTTGCGCCACCATGGTGTACTAGTGAAATATAGGTACCCCTAAAGCGTATTCGTCGATACTTGATACCAACTAGGTACGTAAATATTTTGTATGTCAAATTTTACGAGTTAGCAAGGGATAGTAAGAAGTCGTGGTGGCCTAGTGGTTAAACCACCAGCCTCTCAAGTATGAGTGCGCGGGTTTGATTCCAGGTCAGGCAAGTACCAATGTAACTTTCCTAAAGTTATATGTACTTTCTAAGTATATCTTGGACACCAATGACTGAAGGTGAAGGAAAACATCTTGAGGAAACCTGGACTTTCAAGTCTGAAATCGCCAACCCGCATTGAGCAAGCGTGGTGATTACGCTCAATCCTTCTCTGTATGAGAGGAGACCTGTACCCAGCAGTGGGACGATAAAAAGGTTGATGATGATAAAGAGATAGTAATATACCTACTATCATACAATGCTATTGCCTTTGTGTGTGTTTACCTGCATGTGTGAATTATGTAAAAACGGGCTAGTACAATCTCTAAGAGCATAGGAAAAAATCATGTCTAGAACGAGGCAATGATTTTCGACGGCCTCCGTGGCGCAGCGGTCAACACGCCTGCCTGCGGCGTGGAGGCCCCGGGTTCGATCCCCGGCCGGTCATGATGGAAAACGATCTTTTCCTGATTGGCCTGGGTCTTGGATGTTTATCTACATATGTATCTATTATAAATATAGTATCGTTGAATTAGTATCCCTAACACAAGTCTCGAACTTACTTTGGGGCTAGCTCAATCTGTGTGATTGGTCCGGTTATATATTTATATTTATTTATTTATATTTATATCATATAAATAATTTAGAATAATTTAGATATTTATGCGTTTAACTGTACCGATTTTGGCTTATATAGTGTTTTTTTTTTCAAATTACCTATGAGTGGTCCCAGTCGCCGGAAAAAAATTATTTAATTTTTATGAATCCGGCGACTGGGACCGCGGTCCGAGTTGATTGCGGTCCCAGTCGCCGGAGGATCCTATAGAAGAGAGGATGCAGTTTGATGAGTGTGCGAGGAAATTGCATGATTTAATTCCCCCATCTCCGTTCCACCATCGGAAGACCCGTCGTACGGCGAGTTTCCACCTTTACGTTGTTAACACATTTACGATCCGGACGAAGCGGTTCGCCTCCTCTTTTATACCGCGTACATCGAGGGGCTAGAACAATTTGCCAGCGGCGGTGTTTCCGTCGGACTACAATTTGAGTGTCTTCAAGGCTAGAGTGAATAGGCTCTTAATAAACTAGTGCGCTTAACCATCAACGATTGCATCACTGCTTACCATCAGGCGGTATTGCAGTCAAGCACTGGTTTATCCTTACTATTATAAATCGGAAAGTGAATTTGTTTGTTTGTTTCACGCCGTAACTACTGAACCGATTGCTTTGAAATTTTGCAGACGTAAAGTTAGAAATCCGGATTAAATAATAGGGTACTTTCTATCCCGGAAAAGATAAAGATAAACATTAAAAAGCAGAACATAGTAATAATAAAATATAGTTTTTTTTTTTAATAATTATAAACTAACGCTTGACTGCAGTCCCGCCTGATGGTAAGCAGTGATGCAATCTTTGATGGTAAAGCGCGCTAGTTTATTAAGTTTAAACACTTAAAAAAAACTTAGTGAATAGGAAGGAAGACGGCATTTGAATGAGGTGGTGCAACGTTAAATCCAACAACACGATCAACGATGCTGCGCCAGAGTGAGATTGATCTGGAGACTCTCCACGACGAAACTCCCGACACAACAACATTTGACGCATCGTACCCGGCACACATCGCAATACAACTGCTCAGACCCGTCCTCCGTACGGCTTCACCAGACATCATGCCGGAACACGACGAATCGCTTGGCGGCAAGACTTTGTCTGGTGGGTGGTAACTTCTGCCGGCAGCCGATGTTATGGCCTACCACCGAGAAAATTGTGTTATAACAAAATAATGTCAAAAAGACTGACGTGCCCGGGCGTACCCCCAGCTACTGGCCTAGGGGGGTGGCGGGGTCCAGTCAGGGCTAGAGGGATGCATGCATGTCGGACTAAAATTAAGTCGCGTAATTGTGTCATCTCTAGCAATGCTCATACATTAAGTCCGGTCCCAGAGCAATTTTATAAAAATCTGAACCAATTTTTGTTTTGTATTTAGTTTTGTATTTAAACCAAAATTACGAGTGAAAATTTAAATAAAAAAAAACCGGCCAAATGCGAGTCGGACTCGCACACCGAGGGTTCCACCGTACTAACGTAGCGGTTTACAATTTATGACCCTAGCGTGTGACGGAAATTCGTCTAAGGTGTCGGTATAAACTGCTGTATCTTTTGATCGCGTTAACTTAGAAGTTGATTTTTTCTCTGCTTAAATGGACAATTGACCTAGGTATTTGGTATAAATTTCAATTTGATACCTTTATTCGTTCGTGACAATAAGGTAGTAAGTTTCATTTTATTAAATTTTTTATATTACATTATATAACTTAAAAAATGTAATTTTCGCAATTTTTCCTATATTTGCATTATATTATGACAATGAATGCTTTATGCCAAATTTCAAGATTCTGAGTTTACGGGAAGTACCTTGTAGGTTTTGATTCCCTAGCGTGTGACGGAAATTCGTCTAAGGTGTCGGTATACACTGCTGTATCTTTTGATCGCGTTAACTTAGAAGTTTGATGTTTTCACTGCTTAAAGCGACAATAGACCTTAGTATTTGGTATAAATTTCAATTTGATACCTTTATTCGTTCGTGAGAAATAAGGTAGTAAGTTTCATTTTATTAAAATATTTTTATTATATTATATAACTAAAAAAATGTGATTTTCGTAATTTTTCCTATATTTGCATTATATGACAATGCTTCATGCCAATTTTCAAGATTCTGAGTTTACGGAAAGTATCCCGTAATCAAATCAAATCAAATCAAATCATTTATTTCAAATAAACCAGTTACAGGCACTTTTGAATTGTCAGAAGGTCGGTCAGTCAATAAGATGAAGCTAGTCGCCCATTCCAAAGAGTAGGTACCTATGGAGAAGAACGGGCCAGAAACTCCATGGACACTCTTTTAAATTTTTAAGCTATTGTTACAAATATTTGATTACATCATTCATGTTGAAATCAACCGCGTGAGAACGATGCAGAAATATATTGTACGCTAAGAGCGTCCATTATGGAAAACATACAAAAATCAATTCAGAAATTAAAATACGCCGTAGCAGCTAAGAGATGACCAGTCCCCTCCGACGGCGTCCGTTCACGAACATGACGTATGGATCAGCATCATTCAGCTCAACCATATCGAAGGGAACCCAATGACCCAAAACACACGCCACCATCAGCGAGACATTTGAGTGAGCACGACATACTCTCAACAGCCAGAGCACAATTAAGTCAATAAAAAGACTAACCCAACAAATAAATGCCTTACAGCACATTCGTACATTGTGCTCACACGTTTGCCATGCAATTATACAATACTAAGAAATTGAATCTACACAATGCTAAGATAGTTTTGTTCAAGGTTCAGCAGCTCCAACAGTGTTCCCGAATCTGTGGAAAGTTTAACTCCTGTGCAGCTGCAGCTGTACAAGTGCCGAACACCTCAGTCAGCGATACAATTCCGTAACGTACAATATGCTTGGCTACATAGTGTGTAACTGTAATACAGGCTTTGAATAAATAACATAAACAATTACATATTAAAACTACAAGAGGAAAAATCAAAGAACAATCATTGTATAGAAATCGGACGCAGCTCAAGCCCAAGCCTTTTTGTCCTCAATATAATCCTTCACACTATAAAATGCTTTCTGACACAACTTACGTTTAATGAAGGATTTGAATTTATTCAGGCTCAGATCTTGAACCACCTCTGGAAGTCCATTGTAAAATGTATACATTGGCATCTGAAAGAGCCACCTATTTTCTTGAGCCTTGTTGTAGGTACAATAAATTTGTGCCTGTTCCTAGTATTTATATCATGGACATCACTGTATTTTTAAACAATTTTATATTTTTATGAGCATACAAAAGATTTTCATAAATATATTGAGACGGCACGGTCAGTACATTAATCTCTTTAAAATTTTCTCTGAGAGAGTGTCTCGGACTTAATTTATAAATTGCACGAACAGCTCGTTTCTGCAAAACAAATATTGTTTGAATATCGGCGGCATTTCCCCACAACAGAATACCGTACGACATTACGCTGTGGAAATAGCCAAAGTACACTAAACGGGCCGTCTCAACATCAGTCAAATTACGAATTGTTCTAATTGCGTATGCAGCAGAACTTAGCTTTTTTGACAATTTTTCTATATGTGAACCCCATTGAAGCTTAGCATCCAGAGTTATACCCAAGAACACTGTGCTGTCGTCAGATTTCAATTCTTCGCCCTTTATCAACACTTTAGTTTCCACCTGCCTCACGTGAGGTAGAGTAAACTTAATGCATTTGGTTTTTTTCTCGTTTAAGCGTAAATTATTAACATTAAACCAATGGACTACTTTGGAGATCGCGCTATTTACATCATCAGTAACCTGCTGCTGACGTTTCAGTTTAAATAAAAGTGAAGTGTCATCTGCAAACAACACTATATCGTGGTTATCCTTTATTAGGTACGGCAGGTCATTGATGTAAATAAAAAACAAAAAAGGACCAAGAATTGACCCCTGTGGGACTCCCATTGTTACTAAAGATCCAGAAGATCTTTTTCCATTAACGTCAACGCTTTGAATCCTACCACTCAAGTAAGATGTAATAAGATCCAGTGCAGAGTTCCGAATCCCGTAGTGGCGGAGTTTCCTGATTAACGTATCGTGAAGAACGCAATCGAAAGCCTTGGACAAATCACAAAAGATGCCCAAGGCATCGCATTTATCCTCCCATGCATTATATATATGACCTAGAAGTTCAACACCGGCATCAGTAGTTGAACAACCCCTTGTAAAACCGAACTGTTTGCTATGTAATAATTTATGTTTATTAAAAAAATTTAGCATTTGGTTTAAAATTATGGTAGTACGTAGGTTTTGATTCCTTTGCGAGTGTCGAAAATTTGTTGAAAATATCGACATATCGGCTGTATCTTTTGATTGGCTTGGCTTAGAAGTTTGATATTCTCACAGCTTAAAGGGACAATAGACTGGAGTATTTCATGTGAATTTCAGCTTGATACGTCCATGCGTTCTTGAGATAAAGGGTTTTGACAGACAGACAGACAGACAGACGGACAACAAAGTGATCCTATAAGGGTTCCGTTTTTTCCTTTTGAGGTACGGAACCCTAAAAAGACGTAATTTGTTTGCTAGCCTATTTCCAACTATGTTGGCGGCAGCGTCCAGTCTGACCGGATGCAGCTGAACAGTACTATTTGCAACTAAAAATTGTAAAATAAAAAGTTTTTTACAAAAAAAAAATGGACTTCAACAAAAAAACACTACAAAGTAAAAATAACTAATTTTGGAAGTCGGTGGCAAAACTATACTAATATTATAAATGCGAAAGTAACTCTGTCTGTCTGTCTGTCTGCCTGTCTGTTACGCTTTCCCGCCTAAACCTCTCAACCGATTTTGATGAAATTTGGCACAGACAATCTTTAGACTCTGAGAAAGAACATAGGCTACCTTTTATCCCGGAAAAATTTGATGTTCCCGAGGGAAATTGAAAAAGCGCGATATAACCGACCTCCACGCGGGCGAAGCCGTGGGCGGAAAGCTAGTATGAATATATTGTTACGGGCTGGGGGTACTAAAAGCCGGTTAAGGGTTGCGAAGAGTCCATTCATAACAATGTGTTCATGGTTATGGTGTCTTTGGTTTTTGCACGTGTGTTTATTTTTGCCATCGAATTCCGAAATTAGTTATTTTTCACCCGTGTAATGTTTTTTTTTTTTGTGGATTTCGGTTGTTTAATGATTGATGTACTTAGCTAGAGGGGGGGGGGGGCAAGTCAGATTTTGTCTTACCAACTACACAATCACATCTACAATCATACATGTACTACGAGATCCCCGAGGACACGGGTGACCCCATGCCTACGTATTACCAATAGAGAAGTTGCTTCAATATTATAATAATAACTAGCTTTCCGCCCGCGGCTTCGCCCGCGTGAAGTTCGGTTATATCGCGCTTTTTAGATTTCCCTCGGGAACATCAAATTTTCCGGGATAGAAGGTAGCCTATGTTCTTTCTCAGGGTCTAAAAATTGTCTGTGCTAAATTTCATCAAACTCGGTTGAGAGGTTTAAGCGGGAAAGCGTAACAGACAGACAGACAGAGTTACTTTCGCATTTATATTATTAGTATGGATGCAACACCCATAATCTTACTGGTCCACACACTGAAAAAATTGCAAAATACACAGACTTATCCATAGAACTTAAAACGCAGTGGAACATCGCCCACACCAAAACTATCCCCATAATAATATCCAGCACAGGAGTCATCCCAAAAACCCTACACAATTTCCTTAACACATTAAACATTAGCCCGTCTACTTATCTTCTACTACAAAAAGCAGTTATTCTTAACACATGCAGGTTAACCCGAATTTTAATTCAATCTTTTTTTACTTAAAAGCACTTGGCTTCGGCCCGTGCCAAATTCGACCCACACACAGATGTACGATATTAAAAAAAAAATAACGAGGAATAATAATAAAAATACATTATTTTTTTTTTTACATATTATTATAAACCAGCGCTTGACTACAATCCTGCCTGATGGTAAGCAGTGACGCAATCGTTGATGGTAAAGCGCACTAGTTTATTACGAGCCTATTCACTCTAGCCTTGAAGACACTCAAATTGTAGTCCGACGGAAACACCGCCGCTGGCAAATTGTTCCAGTCCCTCGATGTACGCGATGTAAAGGAGGAGGCGAAACGCTTCGTCCGGATCGTAGTGGTGTTAACAACGTAAGGGTGGAAACCAGCCGTTCGAAGGGTCGTCCGCTGGTGGAACGGAGATGGGGGAATTAAATCATGCAATTCCCTCGCACACTCCCCGAAATGCATCCTATAGAACACCGAAAGACTGGCTACTCTACGCCTGTGCTCTAGGCTTTGGAGACCAACTCGAGTTAGATCAGGGTCACCAATCAGCCTCTTTGCACATTTATTTCAGACTACCTGTTGCCCGCGACTTCGTCCGCGTAGACTTTAGTTTACAGCGCGCGGTGGTATCCGTTTTCGGGGGAATGCCAAGATAAATGCCTACATTACTGCAAGGTTTCAAACATCCTCACACATTTTCGCGTTTTTTTTTAATAGTTATAAACTAGTGCTTGACTGCAATCCCGCCTGATGGTAAGCAGTGATGCAATCGTTGATGGTAAAGCGCACTAGCTTATTAAGCCTATTACTCAAAAAAACTGAGTGAATAGGAAGGAAGACGGCAGTTGAGCGAGGTGATGCAATGTTTAACCCAACAACACGACCAACGATGCTGCGCCAGAGGATGATCTGGAGACCCTCCACGACCAAACTCCCGACACAACAACATTAGGCACAACGTACCCGGCACACATCGCAACACAACTGCTCAGACCCGTCCTCCGCACGGCTTCACCAGACATCATGGCGGAACACGACGAATCGCTTGGCGGCAAGACTTTGTCTGGTGGGTGGTAACTTATGCCGGCGGCTGATGTTGTTGCCTACCACCGAGAAAGTAGTATTTATATTATTACTAGCTGACCCGGCGATCTTTGTTCCGCCTTAAAGGCAATATGACATCAAATCATTTTTCCTTATTTGCTCAACGTTTAAACCTACCCTGGACTACGACAAACATTTTAAAACCAAAATCAGCTCAATCAGCCCAGCCATTTTCCAGTTTTACTTTACCAGACTACCAGACAGTTTTTTTTTACCAGACTAACGAACAACAATTCATTTTTATTTATATAGATTATTCCATATTTGTTAGTACAATTATGATAACTGAGTTTTTATTAGGTAGAGTTATCAGTTATCATTGACCAATCAGGAGGCTCCGTTTATACGTGAGTGGAGTCATACGCACATGAGATATGAAAGTAAATAAGTTTTTGATAGATAGCGGTATAATCCTTTGATATAATATACATTTGTATCCTATTGATATCGTGAATATATTTGCATATCATGTTATTTAGTTTATCTATTTATTACAGGCATCAAAGCCCATACTTAGGATGCATTTCGAGGAGTGTGCGAGGGAATTGCATGATTTAATTCCCCCATCTCCGTTCCACCAGCGGACGACCCGTCGTGCGGCTGGTTTCCACCCTTACGTTGTTAACACCACTACGATCCGGACGAAGCGTTTCGCCTCCTCCTTTATACCGCGTACATCGAGGGACTAGAACAATTTGCCAGCGGCGTTGTTTCCGTCGGACTACAATTTGAGTGTCCTCAAGGCTAGAGTGAATAGGCTCTTAATAAACTGGTGCGCTTTACCATCAACGATGGCATTACTGCTTACCATCAGGCGGTATTGCAGTCAAGCACTGGTTTATCCTTACTATTATAAATCGGAAAGTGAATTTGTTTGTTTGTTTGGTCCGCTTTCACGCCGTAACTACTGAACCGATTGCTTTGAAATTTTGCAGACGTAAAGTAGCAGTCGCTACGGGTTGTTGGAATTAGTCAAAAGTCTAACAATTGGTCTAACTGCAATGCTTAGATATCGCCTTCGGGTTGTGGAGGTCAGACGGCAGTCGCTTCACGGAAATTATCGAAGTTTAGCCAAAATCAGCAGTTAGACTGGTAAAGCGGACCCCAGACTCCAAAGCTGAACAGCTTCGGATGCGACTGGGATTAACGCTGAGATGATGATGATGATGACTATAAATGATTTTAAAAGTCCAATGAAAAATGCGCGTGACACTCATCTTAGCTTTCCTGTCAAAAACCCCTGAAAAATGTCACTTCTTTCCCAAATTTTGATGTCATGTTGCGTGAAAAGTAATACATGGCAGGACAACCCCGAGGAAGATGGATGTTATCATAAACCTCCTGCCTTTGTATCAACATATTTAGGGTCGGCACTATATGCCTTTTTCACCAATACATCTCTATTTTTACATGCTTTTTTATTAGCTTCAGTTATATGTTTGCTTGCTTGCTTGTTTGTTTTTTTGCTTGCTTGTTTGTTTGTTTGACCGTCTCTAACTCTTTGGACTACGAGTGAGCGGCTCATTACTGTAAAATGTCCCACCGTTTTCAATACGTTCGTTCGTTCGTTCTTTTTTTAAAGAATATCGTACTAAAAAGTTGAAAATAAATATACCTAGTTTAAAAAACTAAAAACCATGCTTTTAAAAAATATCAAACTAAAAAGTTAAAAATAATTTTAAAAAAAGCGTGAGGCGCTTAATATACAAAAAATATGGCACAAAGCCTCACGCTTTTTTTAAATTAATTTTAAGTTTGATATTCTTTAAAAGCATCATGCTTTTTTAGTTTTTTTTTTTCGTTGTCTCTCTCTAAACGATTTAAAAAGTATATAAAAGCCAAACTTTGCAAAAAGGAGTATTATAAAATCACAGATTATTTAGAAGACAATAAAGCTTGGGACTGAGCTGCTTGCTCTGCTAAGGAATGTCATTAGCAACAAGCGTAATTATGCTACAATTATGACATTTTAAACACTATTTTTTATCAAATATCGTTATAAATAGTACACTGTAGACTACCTACATTATTTCTCTCTCCTTCCCCTTAGTATTCCATCCAAAGGTTGTCTGTAAAAGATCGCTCTTAGCGATAAGACCGCCCATTGTGTCACCCTTTGTAAAATCTTTATATTTATGTTTCTGTAGTCTATATGGTGTACATGATAAAGAATATTCTATTCAATACTATTATTCGTTCTTTGGTCTTCTTCCACTCTTCCATACAAATCCGTAGGTACAGTTTAGATATAGCGTTAGAAAAACCAAATGGGTGTTGTATCTAAATCCGTCCAAATATGAACAACTAACGGCCGCTAGCGATTTCGTTTTTTTTTTTTTAAATAATTATAAACTAGTGCTTGACTGCACTCCCGCCTGATGGTAAGCAGTGATACAAGAGCTGATGACAAACACTTAAAAAACTTAGGTATAGGAAGGATGACGGCAGTTGAGCGAGGTTATGCAATGTTAAACCCAAGACCAACACGACCAAACGATGCTGCGCTCGAGGGAGATTGATCTGGAGACCTTCCACGACCAAACTCCCGACACAACAACTTTTGGCGCATCGTACCCGGCACACATCGCAACACAACTGCTCAGACCCGTTCTCTGTACGGCTTCACCAGACATCATGCCGGAACACGACGAATCCCTTATTGCTAGTTGCTTATTGTAGCTTGATATGCTGTCGTCTGTATCTAGGTGCGTAACACACCATCAGTAGCAATGGGTTTCATTTTGACATTACAACAACATTAATTGCATTGTATACGTTGCTGAACAGACACACTTTTCAAACCTAAGCAATTGATTCACAATATGCTTCAAAATTATTCAAATAGTGCAATACTGCATTACGCAATCAGGGTTCAGAATATACAGGGTAATTGCGTACACACATAAAATTTCATTAGAGCAGCGGTGGCCTACTGGTATCTGCCGCGACATACGTTGTAGGACGTAGGTGCGAACCCAATCAGGCGCTTTCGTCATTATCATCAACCTTTTTATCATCTCACTGCTGTGCACAGGTCTCCTCTCATACAGAGAAGGATTGAGCGTAATCACCACCCTTGCTCAATGCGGGTTGGCGATTTCAGACTTAAAGTCCAGCTGTTTCCTCAAGATGTTTTCCTTCATTGGTGTCCAAGATATACTTAGAAAGTACATATAACTTTGCGTGATCTGGAATCGAACCCGTACTCTCATACTTGAGAGGCTGGTGTTTTAACCATTAGGCCACCACGACCTCTCAACCTAATTCCATTACTATTAAGAATTTCACGCAATTACGATAAGGGTACAGATATGAATAACTCTAGACAGAAATAAATAAACCTGTATGAAGAGGAACTCAAGTTATAGCAATTGTAATAGTAATCTTGTTTAAAAGTCGTAATCAGCTTTAATGAATTAAAGCAACGTTTGCAATTTCAATCACAAAACATTAGTAACTGTTGTACAAATAGCATAAATAATTATGTATTTTGAAAGCTCACCTGCCATTTTCACTCAATATTTATTAAATAACTTTTACAAAAACCACACAAATAACACAAGCACAACACTATTCACAATTCAAAATCCGAACAGAACAAACCTTTTTTTGTAATAACGAAAAAGCGCGCGATCTCTACTCTCTGAACAGAGTACCATGTTTGAATGAAGAATACATTTCTTGTACCAAAGACAATTGCATTTACTTCCTTGTTTAAATTATTTGTAAAAATCAATGTCAAAGTTTAGTCAAGTCAGCGTTTCGGCGAGGATAGCCGTGTTCAGAGCACATGTGTAACGCAATGGCCTCGTTTTCAATTGTGTTTACGTTATGTACTTGTATAATATTTTACAATAAAATGTTATAATTTATCATAATGGTGGTGTAATTTTTTAACTGACGAATGTCGTATAGTGACTCATTATTGCAATTGGAAGATGTCTACTGCTGCATTTTTTGGATTGACGTCAGTTCATCACACAATCACCCTGGCAGTAGATGCACTGCCTAATTGTACTAATCGCTTCGCCTTCTTCTTCTGCTTCAGCCTATAGAGGTCCACTGCTAAGCAAAGGCCTCTTTCGGCTTTCCACGATGACCGGTCTTGTGCTGCCCGCATCCATCAGCTTCCCGCGACCTTCACCAGGTCATCGGTCCACCTTGTTGGGGCCTACCTCCGCTACGTGGCCGCCACTCTAGAACCTTACTGCCCCATCGGCCATCGGTTTTACGAGCAATGTACCCTGCCCACTGCCACTTAATTTTAGCGACTGGAAGAGCTATGTCGGTGACTTTGGTTCTTCTGCGGATCCCCTCATTTCTGAATCGATCACACAGAGAAATTCCGAGCATAGCTCTTTCCATCGCCCTTTGTGTGACTTTGAGCCTTCGTATGAGGCCCATTGTGAGCGACCACGTTTCAGTTCCGTAAGTCATCACTGGCAACACACACTGGTCAAAGACTTTCGCTTCGCCTTAGCATTAATTAAACGCACAGCAAAAGTCAGGAACACCTTTTTTGTTCTGGTTGGGAAATCATCAAATAACCTCTCCCGCTCTGTGCGGAGTGGAAGGGCGTGTTAGACTTTTACTGACTAAAACCCACCAGTGTTCACTTCACTTGCCTGTGCACCAGGGCCATAGTTTCTCTTTTGACCAACCCGCAACCCTTACCTAGGTATCGGTCTTCGTGGACCCCGTCACTATGTGCTGATATCTCTTTGAGGCGCGCGTGAAACACAAAGCACAGTAGACCCGCGGCTACAGTGGCCGGGAGTTCGATGTTGTCTCCCGACCAGGGCGTCTCCTGCGGCCGCTAGAAGCGTGAGGGCGCTGGAACGCCCTGCCTACAAAGACTCATCATCGTCTCAGCGTTAATCCCAGTCGCATCCGAAGCTTTTCAGCTTTGGAGTCTGGGGTCCGCTTTACCAGTCTAATTGCAGATTTTGGCTAAACTTCGATATTTTCCCTGAAGCGACTGCCTACAGTGCCTACAGAGACTAATAATATCAATTGTCAAAGTATGTCATCATCATCTTCAGCATTCTAGCGACGTTCACTACTGGACATAGGACCTTTGTCAAGCATTGTCTTGTTCCACCGGTTTTGCCATGGGCTCAGATCCAATATACATAGATTTCTTCCTTTATGTATTAAACATTGCATACAACATGTGTAAGTTTCCATTTAAAGTGATGAATTCATAGTTATCAATAAAAATATAGATAGCACACGTTTCAAACCTTATTCACTGTCGTCATTTATTAAGTAAATAACTACATAATACAAGGTGCTTCTTACGTAAAACAGATTTCTTGGTAGTACATTGGTTTCCCTCAAGCATCATTGAGCTTTTGCTTCTTTCTATCAGACTAGCTGCGCCACGCTTCACCCACGTAAATTTCGATATGCTCTGCTCCTATTGCTCGCAGGGTGATGTTATATAGCCTAAAGCCTTCCTGGATTAATGGGCTATCCAACAGCAAAAAGAATTTTTCAAATGATGCCCCTAGTTCCTGAGATTATTGCGTTCAAACAAACAAACAAACAATCTCTTCAGCTTTATATATTAGTATAGATAGATTCCTGCGGTCATCACAAGATGTGAGAGGAAGTGGGCCTTAACCCAAATGCGGATTGGTAGAAGTCACATCTTCTTCTTCTTCAGCCTTTAGACGTCCACTGCTGGACAAAAGCGGACAAGGCTTTCCACGATGATCGGTCTTGTGCTGCCCGCATCCATCGGCTTCCCGCGACCGCGACGGCGGTCATAGGTTCACATTGTTGGGGGCCTCCCTACGCTACGTGGCCGCCACTCCAGAACCTTACTGCCCCAACGGCCATCAGTTTTACGAGCAATGTGCCCCGCCCACTGCCACTTAATTTTAGCGACTCGAAAAGCTATGTCGATGACTTTGGTTCTTCTGCGGATCTCCTCATTTCTGATTCGATCCCGCAGAGAAACTCCGAGCTACTAATCCATACTAATATTATAAATGCGAAAGTAACTCTGTCTGTCTGTCTGTCTGTCTGTCTGTCTGTCTGTCTGTCTGTCTGTCTGTTACGCTTTCCCGCTTAAACCTCTCAACCGATTTTGATGAAATTTGGCACAGACAATCTATAGACCCTGAGAAAGAACATAGGCTACCTTTTATCCCGGAAAATTTGATGTTCCCGAGGGAAATCTAAAAAGCGCGATATAACCGAACTCCACGCGGGCGAAGCCGCGGGCGGAAAGCTAGTACTCAATAACTATGACTATGTCGGTTAAACGACAACGGTAACGACTCGAAGAACTATGTCAGTGACTTTGGTTCTTCTGTAGAAGTCCCATGTCATAACTAAAAGAATAACAAAAATAACGTCCTCCATTTAAAATTTCTAAAGAAATTAAACTACAGCAATTGAGTGCGACAAATAAATTACTATTATAATAAAATAGTAATCGTTTACTTACGCGACGGACATTAAAACATCGAACAAGCCACAAAAGAACAAAGGAATATCGAAGCTAACAGCCCTTACGTGCGGCAGAATAACTCAATGCCTTTGTCCGAACGCCGATCGATGACGATAACCTGTCAAATTATGTTATGTCTATGGATTTTTATTGGGCGCGAAAGTCATTTGCGTCGGGTAGGGTAGGGATTGTAATTTTATAATAATATCTGTTTCTGTCTGTTTTTCTGTTACAGTCGTTGTGGCCTAGTAGTTAAAACATCAGCCTCTTAAGTGTAAGTACAGATTACAGAATAGTACTTATAAGTGTGCGGGTTGATTCCAGGTTAGGCAAGTACCAATGTAACTTTTCTAAGTTATATGTACTTTCTAAGTAAGTATATCATCATCATCATTCCAGCGTTAATACCAGTCGCATCCGAAGCCTTTTCAGCATTGGAGTCTGGGGTCCGCTTTTACCAGTCCAACTGCTGATATGGCTAAACTTCGTCATTTTCCGTGAAGCGACTGCTGTCTGAACTCCACAACCCGAAGGCGACATCGAAGCATATCAGTTAGACCAATTGTTGGACTTTTGAGGGCTCCAACAACCCGTAACGACTGCCACTAGATGTTCGTATGGCAACCGGGACCAACGGCTTAACGTGCTTTCCGAGGCACGACCAGACCAGTGCAAATACTCATATTCATGCATACAAATACTTGCACTGTGCGGGGATCAAACCCGCGCCACCTTGCGCAGCGGCCGCGTCCGCTACCGCTACGCCACGGAGGCTGTACTTTCTGAGTATATCTTGAACACCAATGACTAATTACAAGGTGAAGGAAAACATCTTGAGGAAACCTGGACTTTAAGTCTGAAATCGCCAACCCACATTGAGCAAGCGTGGTGATTACGCTCAATCCTTCTCTGTATGAGAGGAGACCTGTGCCCAGCAGTGGGACTGTAAAAAAGGTTGATGATGATGAAGTTATTTTGAAAACAATGGTTCCTTCTTAAATATGATCAAGATTAACATACATATTTTTAACTGCTCTAAAATATATACATTTGGCTAAAAAAACTGTTTTCTGAAGCCTATTTTTACTGAGCATATACAATATGTAAAGAAAACCCTGTCCGATCCGTGAAGGTATTGTTAGGTATCGTTAACTGATTCTAATAATGCCTACAAAGCTGGGCTAAACTTAAAAAAAAATCCCACAAAAAATATAAATATTATTTCGGAAAAGCGAGGTAACTTAATGCATATGCGGTAGACAACCCGATAGCCCCGCCCCCCTTCACCCGCGCCCTTTTTAAAAATTACCAAATTTCGGGGAAATTGGAATTAATACCCGGGAAAAAAAGATTATTTCAAAATTCATTATTATTGTTACTGTGATGATTATGTAAAATTTTATATTATATTTGGTCAAGTGTTTACCTAACCTTTATTGTCCTTATGGGTCGGACAGGGTTTTCTTTACATATTGTATAGCGCCTTAATTCCACAAGATCGATACATTTACAGATGAAATCAAGAAATGTATCTTGATACCTCACTGCCGACCCTTTTGGCAAATATAACCGATGTAATGTAGTGTTGCGCTTATTGTGTTTCTAATTCAGTTCCGCGTTTACCGTTTAACTGCTTTATAGCGTGTCCCAACCGTATTGCATGGAATTCGTAATTACGAAGTAATTGTTCGTTCTAAATACTAATTTGGTAAGGTGTTGTAGGTGTAGTTGAGGGACAGACATGTTTTTATAATTATAAATTAGTGCTTCACCGCAATCCCACTTGATGGTAAGCAGTGATGACGGCGCGTCGTGTTTCACGCGCGCCTCAAAGAGATGTCAGCACATCGTAACGGGGTCCACGAAGACCGATGCCTCCTGGGTCAGGGTTGCGGGTTGGTTAAACAAGAAACCGTGGCTCTGGCCGTCGCACAGGCAAATGAAGAAACACGGGTGGATTTTAGTCAGTAAAAGTCTGACACGCTCTTCCGCTCCGCCGAGACCGGGCGAAGCCAACAAAAAAAAAATGGTAAGCAGTGGTACAATCGTTGATGGTAAAGCACGCTAATTTATTAAGAGCCTATTTAATCAAAAAGAAACTGACTGAATAGGAGGGAAGATGGCAGTTGAGTGAGGTGATGCAATGATAAACCCAACAACACGACCAACGATGCTGCGTCAGAGGGAGATTGATCTGGAGACCCTCCACGACCAAACTCCCGACACAACAACATTTGGCTCATCGTACCCGGCACACGTCGCAACACAACATACCCAACACAACGAATCGCTTGGCGGCAAGACTTTGTCTGGTGGGTGGTAACTTCTGCCCGCGGCAGCCGATGTTATGCCCTACCACCGAGCTACTGATCGGTTACTGAGTAAGACTAGTTGAAAGACTGACTACAACTTCTCCTGACAGAATAAAGTTCAGAGTATCGCCACTCATCATCATCATCTCTGCTTTCATCCTAGCCGCATCCGAAGCTTTGTTCAGCTTTGCGAGTCTAGGGTCCGCTTTACCAGTCTAACTGCTGATTTTGGCTTTTGGCTTCGATATGTATATTTTTTTTTATTCTATATCTATCCATACTAATATTATAAATGCGAAAGTAACTCTGTCTGTCTGTCTGTCTGTCTGATACGCTTTCCCGCTTAAACCACTGAACCGATTTTGATGAAATTTGGCACAGACAATCTTTAGACCTTGAGAAAGAACATAGGCTACCTTTTATCCCGGAAAAAATTGATGTTCCCGAGGGAAATCTAAAAAGCGCGATATAACCGAAGTCCACGCGGGCGAAGCCGCGGGCGGAAAGCTAGTACTAATATATAAAGCTGAAGAGTTTGTTTGTTTGTTTGTTTGAACGCGCTAATCTCAGGAAGTACTGGTCCGATTTTAAAAAATATTTTTGCGTTGGATAGCCCATTAATCCAGAAAGGCTTTACGCTATATAACATCACGCTGTGACCAATAGGAGCGGAGCATAACTAACTTCATGCAAACGAAGTCGCTGGCGGCCAATAGTAAATTATAAACTAGCGCTTGACCGCAATCCCGCCTGCTGGTAAGCAGAGATGCGATCGTTGATGGTAAAGCGTGATTGTTTATTTTCCGTGAAGCGACTGAGTATCCCCACTCATCATCATCATCCCAGCGTTAATCCTAGTCGCATCTAAAGCCTGTCCAGCATTGGAGTCTGGGGTCCGCTTTACAAGTCCAACTGCTGATATGGCTAAACTTCGACATTTTCCGTGAAGCGACTGCCGTCTGACCTCCACAGCCCGAAGGCGACATCGAAGCATTGCAGTTAGACCAGTTGTTGGACTTTTGAGGGCTCCAACAACCCGTAACGACTGCCACTAGATGTTTGTATGGCAACCGGGACCAACGGCCTAACGTGCTTTCCGAGGCACAACCAGACCAGTGCAAGTATTCATATTCATGCATACAAATACTTGCACTGTGCGGGGATCGAACCCGCGCCACCTTGCGCAGCGGCCGCGTCCGCTACCGCTACGCCACGGAGGCTGTCACGCCACTATTCAACCTAAACGATTATCATAATGTCACTCCCTAACATCCGCTTGTATCAATTTTATTTAAATGTAACAACAGAGTATAATAAATAAAGATTGCCACACAAAGAGGTTGACATGAGTATTGATTGTGTGGATCGTGACGCCGAATGCTTTTGCCGAATTATCTGATTCAATGGCGATATTTTTCCCCGACTGTCGATACGACCGGTGGTTTTGCTTTAGGGCGGACAGCTGATGGTAACAGTTTTCGTGTTATATGTTGTTATTTGCAGTAACATGCAGATTGTTTTACGTAGTATCTACGGTTACAGAAAAGCAGTGATCGCGTGCCGTTGTATGCTCGAACCCTAACAGACGCTCTGCTTTGTTAAATCCCACTAAAATACGACGAACCATCGCAGTCATGAAGTTTAAAACAAATTCTCTTGATTTTTTAATTACCTTAATAAAAGCGATGAATTATAGGTGTACTAGCTTTCCGCCCGCGGCTTCGCCCGCGTGGAATTCGGTTATATCGCGCTTTTTAGATTTCCCTCGGGAATATCTAATTTTTCCGGGACAAAAGGTAGCCTATGTTCTTTCTCAGGGTCTAAAGATTGTCTGTGCCAAATTTCATCAAAATCGGTTGAGAGTTTTAAGCGGGAAAGCGTAACAGACAGACAGACAGAGTTACTTTCGCATTTATAATATTAGTATGGATTGTGTCTTTTAGCCTGTATTGAATAAATCCTTACTAATATTATAAATGCGAAAGTAACTCTGTCTGTCTGTCTGTTACGCTTTCACGTCTAAGCCACTGAACTGATTTTATTGAAATTTGGGACAAAGATAGAGTTGACCTTGAGAAATAACATAGGATAGTTTTGATTACGGACTTTTGAAAAGTTCTCTTGCAAACGCGATATAACCGAACATCAAGCGGGCGAAGCCGAAGGCGGAATGCTAGTGTATTATATTTTTTTTTTTGTTTCATTATGTGCTTACGTTGTTGAGGTTTTTTGGAATAATTATAAACTAGTACTTGACTGTGGTATGGATTCCACCTGACGGTACACAGTGATGCAATTGTTGATGGTAAAGCGCGCTAGTTTATTAAGAGCCTATTCAATAAAAAAAAACTGAGTGAATAGGAAGGAAGACAGCAGTTGAGCTAGGTGATACAATGGATACACAGTGATGCAATTGTTGATGGTAAAGCGCGCTAGTTTATTAAGAGCATATTCACTAAAAAAAACTTGAGTCAATAGGAAGGAAGACAGCAGTTGAGCTAGGTGATACAATGTTAAACTCAACAACACGACCAACGATGCTGCGCCAGAGGGAGATTGATCTGGAGACCTTCCATGACCAAACTCCCGACACAACATTTGGCGCATCGTACCCGGCATACATAGCAACACAGCTACTCAGAGCCGTCCTCCGAACGGTTTCACCAGACATCATGCCGGAACACGATAAATCGCTTGGCGGCAAGACTTTGTCTGGTGGGTGGTAACTTCTGCCGGCAGCCGATGTTATGGCCTACCACCGAGACATCATTTATTTTTCAAAAATATTGAGCAATAGGTTAGCTATATGCTTCATAATGGTGGTAATTTAATGTGGTCTACAATAAGGGTCATGATTAATGTGTTCAAATCGAGAGTAACACATTTGAAATGGAGTCACGTATTGGTAATTTGGCATCGCAAATCCCCATTATTGTTCCGAGTACTTACTTATACATCTCGTCGCCCATACCCCAATGTTTGAAGACTAAAATTTTCAACCAGTGCGTCCTACCCGTCATAACTTACGAAGCCGAGACGTGGACACTAACGGTCAGACTAGTCCATCAGCGAGCTATGGAGCGGGCTATGTTGGGCGTCTCTCTGAAGGACCGCATCAGAAATGAGGTGAACCGACAGAGGACCAGAGTCACCGACATAGCTGAGAGGATTAGCAAGTTGAAGTGGCAATGGGCTGGTCACATATGCCGCAGGACCGACAACCGTTGGGGTATACGGGTCCTTGAGTGGAGACCGCGTCTCGGCAAACGTAGCGTAGGACGCCCTTGGGCGAGATGGAGCGACGACATCAAAAAGGTGGCTGGTAGTGGCTGGCGGAGAACTATGTTTGAAGACTAAAATTTTCAACCAGTGCGTCCTACCCGTCATTCATGACTTACGGTGCCGAGACGTGGACACTAACGGTCAGACTAGTCCATAAGTTTAAAGCCGCTCAGCGAGCTATGGAGCGGGCTATGTTGGGCGTCTCTGTGAAGGACCGCATCAGAAATGAGGTGATCCGACAGAGGACCAGAGTCACCGACATAGCTGAGAGGATTAGCAAGTTAAAGTGGCAATGGGCTGGTCACATATGCCGCAGGACCGACAACCGTTGGGGTAAACGAGTCCTTGAGTGGAGACCGCGTCTCGGCAAACGTAGCGTAGGACGCCTTTGGGCGAGATGGAGCGACGACATCAAAAAGGTGGCTGGTAGTGGCTGGCGGAGAACTGCTCAGGATCGAGCTTGTTGGCGTGCCATGAAGGAGGCCTATGTCCAGCAGTGGACGATTAGAGGCTGATGATGATAATGATGATGACTTATACATCGTTATTTTTTCATAATGCGAAACCTGAATATAGTTTGTTTAGAATAAGCAACTGAATCGATTCCAATCAGTTTTACACCATGTTATATTTTTCCCAAATACATTTAGAAATTGTTGCACTGTGGTTACCGAGCGCGCAAACAAAGTCTTCCCGCCAAGCGATTCGTCGTGTTCCGGCATGATGTCTGGTGAAGCCGTACGGAGGACGGGTCTGAGCAGTAGTGTTGCGATGTATGCCGGGTACGATGCGCCAAATGTTGTTGTGTCGGGAGTTTGGTCGTGGAGGGTCTCCAGATCAATCTCCCTCTGGCGCAGCATCGTTGGTCGTGTTGTTGGGTTTAACTTTGCACCACCTCGCTCAACTGCCGTCTTCCTTCCTATTCACTACGGTTTTTTTAAGTGAATGGGCTTAATCAACTGGCGTGCTTTACCATCAACGATTGCATCACTGCTTACCATCAGGCGGGATTGCACTTAAGCGCTAGTTTATAATTATTAAAAAAAAAGAAAACATTATAACATTTAAGTCCATATGTATCAATTTAATTGCAAAACGTCATGAGTCAAATGATCTAGTATTATGATTCTTTATCATCAAAACGAACTTTTATTAAAATAAAAAAAAAATAATTTATATTTTTTTAACATACCTAATGAAGTAGTTGAGAAAAAAAAATCTAATTAGTCCAGTCCGTCAGTCAGATTTCCAAAAAATACTAGATACGTATTTTTTCTTTTTTCATATAAACAAAAAATGAAGACGACACAGCGCGTTGAAAACTCGTGTGACGTCACTGCACGCTACACTTTTTAGCGACCAGTGACGTCACCAGCCACCACTCCTGATCTTTGATGCCTTTTCATCATCATCATCTCAGCGTTAATCCCAGTCGTATCCGCAGCTTTTTCAGCTTTCTGCGGAGGCTGGGGTCCGCTTTACCAGTCTAACTGCTGATTTTGGCTAAACTTCGATATTTTCCGTGAAGCGACTGCCGTGTGACCTCCACAACCCGAAGCATTGCAGTTAGACCAATTGTTAGACTTTTGAGGACTCCAACAAACCGTAACGACTGCCACTAGATGTTCGTATGGCAACCGGGACCAACGGCTTAACGTGCTTTCCGAGGCACGACCAGATCAGTGCAAATATTCATATTCATGCATACAAACATTTGCACTGTGCGGGGATCGAACCCGCGCCTCCTTGCGCAACGGCCGCGTTCGCTATAGCTACGCCATGGAGGCTGTCAATTTGTTTAGTTTGATGCCTTTTATATTTGTCAATTTTTATTGATTTGATAAAACAAAATATACCTACGTATAAGCCCCGCACGATGATATTGCGATGGAACCTTGTCACAATAACAGCGTTGTGACGTCATCTGTCACACAAAAGGACAGCTAGCAAAAGAATGTTAAATGCAAAATTAATATTAGGGTTAAGGGTTTATTTGTAATATATAATTTTATTACACTCTTTATAAAGAGTGTATGTATAAATTAATATTAGGGTTAAGGGTTTATTTGTATTTTATAATTTTATTATACATACACTCTTTATAAAGATTGTAATAAAATTGTAAAAAAAAAACCTTAACCCTAATATTAATTTTGCATTTAACATTCTTTCGTAGGTATACCTACTCACCCATATTCTGACAAACAAACTTTCATTATTAAAATATTTCAAGGAAATAATTTTTGTAGACGTAAGAAAAATATACTTATTCGTATATCTTTCTTACATGTATACTATTTTTTTCTAACTATATTTCTGTTAATTTGCGAGCGGGAATTGAACCAGAGTCCACTGTGTAGTAGTCATGTTTTAATTACTACCTACATCTATCAGCTTATAAATAAAACCAGGATAAAAAGAAAAAAAATGTATACATATAGTCTTCCGAATCAGAACTGCTTTCTGTCTCTGTCGTTTCCGATTCACTTTCGTCGCCGTATTTATGACAAATAACTCGTCAGTTATTCGATCTTTATTCCAATATTCCTCTTCAAGCCGTTTAACATGATTGACTTCCTTTCGCCAGTCATCTGGAGTTATTGACTCCGACGCCCCTAACGTCAGAGCTTCAATGCGACTTTCCAACTGCTACACATTCTTTTCTGACACCCTCGTATTTACCAGGTTCCAGATGTACTCAATGGGGTTGAGGTCGCAGTTGTAAGGTGGTAATCTAACGACTTCATGGCCATTGCCAGCTAATAAATTGTCAATTTTATAATTTTGCGGCGGTCTGTGCCGTTTAATTAATAAATACAGTTCAGGTTTTCTACTGTCGTTGGGAAAGTCGATGTTGTGAGCTTGTAGCCAACTCAACAATCAACTGTTTTTTATTGTTCATACTTGGTGGCCTATTCTCATCCCTACTGTGATAAGGGGCGTTGTCCATCACAATTTTGGAGTTGTGTGGTATGTTGGGTACTAATTTTTCTGTAAGCCACTTGGTGAAATTCTCAGCATTCATTTGATCATAGTAATCCCCCGTTTTGGTATCTGCTTTAAACATTAAAAGGGCATCGTCAACAAAACCGCTTTAACTTCTTTATCCATCGTCGGCCGGGGCTGTCGTTCCATCACACACCATCGGTTGCTGTTTGCCAACATTTTTCTACCGTGTAGTGTGCGTGTATCCACGTTTCGTCGAGATAAATAACGGGTCTTTTGTCTTTTATTTTTCACCAAGCGAGTAATTTTCTTTCATACGTCGTAAATATTTAGCCCTCCACGCTTGAATTTGGGGTCTTTAAATTGGGGCCAGTCTTTTTGGTAGCATCGTTTAAATTGGTAGCCTAAATCACATTTAATTATTTTTCTTAATGTAGTTTCACTACCAGTATAATTAAGGTCTACTTTTGAAGCCGCCAAGATTTTGCGCATTGTGGGTATTTCTCTCCTCACCGTATACATTGAATCTATATTATTTCTTAAAGCTGTTAAGGAAAACCCGTCGAAATATTTCTTCTTTTGTCTTTTTCCTTTAGTAGGAGTTCTCATTTTGCTGCCACTGGCTATTGCTGACTCATGCTCTCAGCTCTCGTATCAATTTCGTCACAGTATTTTTGCAACGCCTGTGGCAAATGCCACACACTTACTTTACTTACTTACTTTACTGACTTTGATAGAATTTTGCAAAATATTTTTAATAACTATAAGCAGTTGCTTCTGTATTAAAATGTCCGAAGCACTTTTTAAAGCACGGTTTATACTTTCAAGAACTAACTTACAGTCCTCTTTCTCTTTAACAAAATAATTGTCCACTTTAATTATAATTTCACGAGCACGACTATTAATTAATTTCTTACTCATTTTAACGAGTAACAGCTAGCAAAACTAAACAACAAAACTCAAGATCAACAATAAAACAGGATAACAAAAACAAAAAGCTAACAAAAATATTCGATGTGCGTAAGTGGGTAAGCGCGGACTGAACTTGCGAACGGTACCGACGGTGCGAGTTCGACTACGTCACCAAGATGGCCGCCAATCGCAATATCATCGTGCGGGGCTAGTATCCAATATTTTTCTATAATCTGAATGACGGACTAAATATCGTCTCGGTGGTAGGCCATTACATCGGCTGCCGGCGGAAGTTACCACCCACCAGACAAAGTCTTGCCGCCAAGCGATTCGTCGTGTTCCGGCATGATGTCTGGTGAAGCCGTACGGAGGACGGGTCTGAGCAGTTGTGTTGCGATGTGTGGCGGGTACAATGTGCCAAATGTTGTTGTCTCGGGAATTTGGTCGTGGAGAGTCTCCAGCTCAATCTCCCTCTAGCGCCGCATCGTTTGGTCATAGAATAAAGAGGGGAAGTAGGTTATCTGCGACCCAATCCGCGATTTAATTGCCTACTGTCTTAGGGTTGACGACTGTCCGCGCTTCGTCGGTTACGATTGTCGCCCAAACCGCTAACAAATATTTATAGACTAAGAGCTTATGTTTAAATTATTTGCTTAGTATTTAGTTTACATATACTAGTCAGTTTTTTTTTTTGTAATTTTATTTTTAGTTTTGTACACTTAAAGAACCATATTTATTTTTATTTTTAATTAATACAAATATAAATAATACAAACATAACATCTATTGAATCACACATTTAATACAAAATTACAAATTAGCCACAGAAAAATACCTACTTTCTTCGGTTTCGACTATTACGAAACGCGTTGTTATTAAACTTTAATGTGTAATATATCCGTATCCTTGTAAATAACTTTTAGAAACATAATTTGAAAAATATAAGTCTTTTATTTGTTCATAAATAGACATACCAACTTTGCAGTTTATGTGATCATTTTTTAAAAGCTAATGTGCCGAAAAGCCGTGACGCGCGAACCTCGTTCCGTGCTAGCCGCGACTAGCGCAGTCATAGGTAGAGGTGGTTAATATAGCGCATAGCGCCATTCTATAGCACGCTATTTTTTCATAGCGCATAGCGCACGCTATGTAGGTGGACGTTAAGACGCTATGACGCTATAACGCTATTTATGCTATGAATGAAATTGATCTAACGACTCGCACAGCGCGCGCCTGCTCTCCGCGGGCGCTGGCCGCTATCTGCGCTATGCGCTATGAAAAAATAGCGTGCTATAGAATGGCGCTATGCGCTATACGGGCAGTCAGTAATCGCGTGAGCGCTGTGGACTATAAATGTATGTTTGTTGTCGGAGTACGCTATTTTCATCGCGCGCGATCTTAATTGTTAGTGTAAATATTAGTATAAAGTTCTGTTGAAAAACGAACTAGTGACGATTATTTAGTGGCTGCAAAGGTATTATTAGTGTGTGTAAATATTAATATATAATTCTGTTGCAAAACGAACTAGTGGATATTATTTAGTGTGTACTCTATGTAAAAATGTCTAATCGCAAAGGTGGTGGTTTGCCAATCTGGAACTTTTTTGAAAAATCTGCAGACGGCAGTAAGACTGCTATTTGTAATTATTGTCACTGACAGTTGTCCTTTAAATTTATTTTTTCGAAATCAGGATATATTATCAGTAATCGAGGAACACGGTTGTCTACTACAAAAGTAGTTCAACTAATGTTTTTAAATGTAAATAAAATATAAATTAAAGAAGAACTACTGTATATATCTGTGTATAATGTAAATAGTTGTTTTTTTTGTATATATACAATCAATGAACTTTTAAATACGCCTATATTTGATTTACGATTTATTAAAATTAATGTTAGAATAACCTTTACCAATTATAGACAGTCCTAAGCCTGAAAAGTATGAAAGAGAGTTCATTGATATCTTTCTATATTGCTTTTTTTAGCGTTCCGTTATAGCATGCGGTCTATGTATCGAAGAACGCTATGTAAAGTAACACGCTATGAAATGTAGCGTGTTGCAAGAATTATCGCGCCTGCTGGACGTCCACGTGCTTTCTTATTTATAGCGCGCTATAACATAGCGCATTTAATAGCGCGCTATAAATTAATAGTTTATAGTCTATAGCGTGCTATTTTTTTATAGCCGTTTTGAACAACTCTAGTCATAGGCACTCTAATATTGTGTTTAGGTGTGCGTGCGGCGACGCATAGATACTATGGCGCACACATACAAGCCGCGCGCGGTCCGTTTGTATGAAGATAACGTACTTCCCTCTCTTTATTCTATGGTTTGGTCGTGTTGGTCTTGGGTTTAACATTGCATCACCTCGCTCAACTGCCGTCATCCTTCCTATTCCTAAGTTTTTTAAGTGAATAGGCTTAATAAACTAGTGCGCTTTACACTCAACGATTGCATCACTGCTTACCATCAGGCGGGATTGCAGTCAAGCACTAGTTTATAATTATTAAAAAAAAAAAATTGTATCAATTTTTTTTAACCCTGGAAACATCCCTATTCCCATTTTTTTCAAACGGTACCGTCCGAATGACGTCACAGACCGAGGTGCACAGATAACTCGTGCAAGTATTAGTAGCTATTTTAAATCACACCTACTTTTATTACCCCATTCGAAATTTAAACCTCGTTCTACAAAAATGATCCATCCTATCACAAACAAATTTTAACCCTATCCCAAAAACCTAAGGTCCTTTTTTTTGGTGACAAAATTTGGCCCTGGAATACGTGACGGGACAATACGCAGCAGTCGGTCCTTGTTAATTCGATGCTGCTTTCCCACGCACGACGAATATTTAGGGAATTCTAATGAGCAATTTTTCTTGTATAGTTTTCTAAGGCTTGGTGGGCGGCCAGTACTGAATGGGTCCGGATAATAATAATGAATGACGTGGTATTACGATCCAGTCTAGGGCTGTGTGTATGAATATTTATCTTTTATGAGTCGTTACGGGTTGTTGGAGCCCTCAAAAGTCCAACAATGGTGATGTATCCAAGGTATGAAAATCAAAATAATAATTAGTCCGTCTTATACATAATTAGCGGCCGCCAGCGACTTCGTTCGCGTGGAGTTAGTTATGCTCCGCTCCTATTGGTCGCAGCGTGATGTTATATAGCCTAAAGCCTTCCTGGGTTAATGGACTATCCAACGCAAATGGATTTTTCAAATCGGACCAGTACTTCCTGAGATTAGCGCGTTCAAACAAACAAACTCTTCAGCTTATATATTAGTACTAGCTTTCCGCCCGCGGCTTCGCCCGCGTGGAGTTCGGTTATATCGCGTTTTTTAGATTTCCCTCGGGAATATCAATTTTTTCCGGGATAAAAGGTAGCTTATGTTCTTTCTCAGGGTCTAAAGATTGTCTGTGCCAAATTTCATCAAAATCGTTTGAGAGGTTTAAGCGGGAAAGCGTAACAGACAGACAGAGTTACTTACGCATTTATAATATTAGTATGGATAGATAAAAAAAAATAAGACCCTTATTTTTTTACTTTGTCGAAAGGCGTGACGTCATGTGACATTTCAAATCAATATATCTTCCTAAATATTTGAATGAAAGAAGAAATAAAAAATACGTGTTCAATATCTATATGTACTAATATAAAGCTGAAGAATTTGTTTGTATGTTTGTTTGTTCGCGCTAATCTCGGGAACTACTGGTCCGATTTGAAAAATTCTTTTTGCGTTGGATAGCCCATTAATCCAGGAAGGCTTTAGGCTATATAACATCACGCTGCGACCATCAGGAGCGGAGCATAACTAACTCCACGCGAACGAAGTCGCTGGCGGCTGCTAGTTTTTTATAAATCTATCTGATGAACATTAAATTATTTTTTAGGATACAACCCAATTGGCAGTTTTAAAGTCGCTAAATTGTATTTTATTTTTGTGGTCACGGACCAACTATTCTCAAAAGTTCAAATCGTCAACTCTAAAAGCGATTTCTGACCAAAATTTGATTAAAATAGGTTACACACTGCCTCCGTGGCGTAGCGTTAGTGAACGCGGCCGCTACGCAAGGAGGCGCGGGTTCGATCCACCCACAGTGCAAATATTTGTATGCATGAATATGAATATTTGCACTGGTCTGGTCGTGCCTCGGAAAGGACGTTAAGCCGTTGGTCCCGGTTGCCATACGAACATGTAATGGCAGTCGTTACGGGTTATTGGAGCCCTCAAAAGTCCAACAATTGGTCTAACTGCAATGCTTAGATATCGCCTTCGGGTTGCGGAGGTCAGACGGCAGTCGCTTCACGGAAAATAACGAAGTTTAGCCAAAATCAGCAGTTAGACTGGTAAAGCGGACCCCAGACTCCAAAGCTGAAAAGTTACGGATGCGACTGGGATTAACGCTGAGATGATGATGATGATGACTTTATTTAATGTAGACCAAGGCTGCTCAACCTTCTATGGCCCGCCAAAGAATTTTGAATGGCCCGCGCTAGTACTTACCTATGCTTTGAAAATTTGATTTTGACTTTGAATCAAAACGTTGATTTAGATTTGAGAAGATATACATACCTACATATGTACTTACTTAATTCAAAATTTGTTTCTTGATATAGGTAATAATAATATTCCTAAATAAATATTTCATCAGCAACTTGCTCTCAAGTACAATCCTGTGGAATCGGAGGTGCCGTACTACAGGAATTATGCCTGACTCAGTTCTCGAAAATGGCCATATCACATTGTACTGGGATCGATCCATCATCACTGACAGGACTATTGTTGCCAATAAGCCTGATATAGTGCTGGTGGATCGATCAGAGCGACGTACAATGATTGTTAACATAACCATCCCGCATGATGAGAGCCTCGTGAAAGCTGAGAAATCTAAACACAAGTACCTATCTTGACTTGGCTCACGAGGTTCGATATGTGGGAAGTGGATTCAGCAATCATTGTACCGATAGTCGTGACAGCCAATGGCTTAATAGCCAAGAGCTCAACTAACACCTCAGGAGGCTCTCGTTAGGCAGCTGGATCAAGAGTTTGGTTCAGAAAGCAGTACTACTAGATACGGCTTGCATTGTCAGGAGGTTCCTCTCTCTGGAGCCCTGACCGCCGGTAGCTTGGGTCTTGTTCCCGATACCGGTGGTCTACTATTTCTTTTTTAAATGTTTTTTATGTATTTTTTTAAAGGTATAGAAATATTTAAAGATGTAAATTAATATGTAAATATGGTGAAATAAAGAACATATTCCTAATAAACAATAATTCTATTTTATATTCGTAATAATTTTCAATAACATCTGCTGCCGGCAGAAGTTACCACCCACCAGACAAAGCCTTGCCGCCAAGCGATTCGTCGTGTTCCGGCATGATGTCTGGTGAAGCCGCACGGTGAACGGGTCTGAGCAGTTGTGTTGCGATGTATGCCGGGTACGATACGCCAAATATTGTTGTGTCGGGAGTTTGGTCGTGGAGGGTCTCCAGATCAATCTCCCTCTGGCGCCACATCGTTGGTCGTGTTTTTGGGTTTAACATTGCATCACCTCGCTCAACTGCCGTCTTCCTTCCTACTCACTACGATTTTTAAGTGAATAGGCTTAATAAACTTGTGCGCTTTACCATCAACGATTGCATCACTGCTTACCATCAGGCGGGATTGTAGTCAAGCACTAGTTTAAAATTATTTTTAAAAAAATTAAAAAAATTGCGCTTTTCATGAGAGTAACTGAAATAGGACTACCTTTTGGCCCGACTCTTAAAAAGGTTGAGCAGCCTTGATGTAGACCGTCCACATGAGGCACGCCGTCATAGCGGCGCGCGGCTGCATGGAGAAGTGGATCGACCCGAAGAGGCATGGGGCGCTCACGTTCCGTGCGACGCAGGTGCTGACCGGACACGGGTGTTTCGGCAGTTAACTGTGTCGTATCGGTCGGGAGCCGACACCGGCGTGCCATCACTGGGGTGGCGCGGCAGAGGACACGACGCGGCACACCCTCGAGGAGTGTCCCGCATGGGTCGAGCAGCGCCGTACGCTCACCGCAGCGATCGGCGGAAACGACTTCTCGCTGCCGGCCGTGGTCAGAACCATGGTCGACAGCGAGGAATCATGGGACGCGGTCGTCTCCTTCTGCGAGGAGGTAATCTCCGCGAAGGAGAAGGCCGAACGAGAGAGGGAAGCACTGAGCACTCTCCCGTCCCGACGACGGCACGCTGGCCGGAGGAGGAGGGAAGCCGAGGTCGATCCGCTTCCTCCATAACAAGAGGCCGACGGGCCGAAGACCGGGGGAGTCCGACGCCCGTCGCTAGGGCCGGAGTAGGCGTGTAGTGGCTGTTCCTACACGCCTACCTGATGGAAGGAGGGGAGGAAGAGGGACCCGCCGATCTCGCGCGCGGCGGGTCAAGGCCTGCTGGGGATGCGGCGTTATGGCAAACTAGAACCCGCACCCCTGGCTATAGGCAAGAAGAGGAACGCTCCAGTGGTTTTAGCCGGTGAGAGCCTGACACACCCTCCGTCGACCCCCAGACGTAAGACGGTCTGGTAGAGATTTCCACAGGGTGAAAAAAAAAAAAAGATCGTCCACATGCTTACCTTTGCCTCATCGAGACATTCCGTTTTATAATGTGTGTAAAAATAGATAGAGCTATCTGAAGCTCAGTATCGCCTGTCTTTGGGGCGTGGTGGGCGGTCTCGGAACGCTCCGCCCGCTTACTATAAATTATAACTTCGTCTGTCTCCCAACGCTATCGTCAATACTGTACTGTACCTATCTAAGGTTGCCAACTCAGAAACTGGAAAACACTATTGGAATTCTACTATTTTGGTAAAGTAGATTTTACCAAAACTTTTTACAAGAAAAATAGAAACCGACTTCAAAAAAGCGGAAAATTAATTTTACTTTTGTTATGGCTCTCGAAGTCGGTGTCTCGAGGTTTCTGTTGTTTAGCTCGCCACCAACTTCTAGAGCCATGACAAAATTAAAATTAATTTTCCTTTTAAGTGTTTTTTTGAAGTCGGTTTCTACTTTTTGTAAAAAGTTTTTATTTCATGTTTTTCATTATCTTAGTCGAAATTCGAAAATTACTTTTTTTTCACCTCGTAACAATAGTGGCAGCCATAACCCATGAAGTTCTCATCAAAACAAAAAAAAAATCTATCTCAAAAACTACTAAAACGATTTTGATGAAACTTATAGTATTCTCTAAGTTGAATAATACATAGTGCAACAAAACAAGAATTACTTAAATCGGACTTGAAGTTCCGAAAATATGCGCGCACAAACATAAAAACATACATACATACAATTGAAATTTGGCTTAGGTACATGGGTTGAATTGATAACTTCCTTTTTATTAAGTCGGTTAAAAATAGTAGAAATTAAACAGTGTTTTTTTTTATAAATAAATTAGTGCTTGACATCGCCTGATGGTTGGCAGTGACACAATCGTTGATGGATTTATTAAGAACCTAAACACTCAAAAAAAAACTTAGTGAATAGGAAGGAAGACGGCAGTTGAGCGAGGTGATGTAATGTTAAACCCAACAACACCACCAATGGTGCTGTGCCAGAGGGTCGGGTGTGAGCGATTGTGTTGCGATGTATGCCGGGTACGATGCGCCAAATATCGAGAGTTTGGTCGTAGAGGGCCTCCAGATCAATCTCCCTCTGGATATCGTTGGTTGTGTTCATCACCTCGCTCAACTGAAGTCTTCCTTCCTATTCACTCAGTTTTTTTGAGTGTTTAGGCTCTTAATAAACTAGCGCGCTTTACCATTAACGATTGTATCACTGCTACAGGCGGGATTGCGCTCAATCACTAGTTTATAATTACAAAAAAAAAACCTGGCTGCGCTCTGTGGTTTCATTTACGAGAGTAGATCCCTTGGGAATATCGGGAGAAAAAGTGAAAAAAAATCCTATGTATTGACATAGGAAAAAAGAATCAAAGCATTTACCCATACTAATATTATAAATGCGAAAGTAACTCTGGTCTGTCTGTTACGCTTTCACGCCAAAACTACTGAACCGATTGCAATGAAATTTGGTGCACAGATAGTCTAGAGCCTGAGAAAGGACATAGGCTATATAACATCCCGCTATGACCAATAGGAGTCGAGCAGTAACAAAAAATGTTGCGAAAACGGGGGCAAACGCGGACGTACATTATTTTAACAGGCGCTTATTTTATATCAACACGCGGATGGAGTCGCGGGCAACAGCTAGTTTCAAATAAACCAGTTACAGGCACTTTTGAATTGTCAGAAGGTCGGCCAGTCAGTAAGATGAAGCTCATTCCAAAGAGTAGGTACCTATGGAGAAGAACGGCAAGAAACTCCATGGACACTCTTTTAAATTATCAAGCTATTGATACAAATATTTGATTACATCATTCATGTTGAAATACAGAAACGACGCAGAAATATATTGTACGCTGAGAGCGTCCATTATGAAAAACACAAAAAAAAAACAACAATTCAGAAATATTCAGGATATTTTCCTTGCCTAGCAGAAGAGCTTCTGCTAGGTAAGATAAGGACCAACTGCTGTGTCTCCCGTCACGTATCCCAAGACCAAAATCTGTCACCAATAAAAAGACCTTATGTTTTTGAAATAGGGTCAAAATTAGCATGTTATGGGTGTCACTTTTGTAGAACGAGGTTTGAATTTTAAATGGGGTGATAAAAAGTAGGTGTTATTTGAAATAGCTACTAGTTTAGCCTCTCGTATGCCGCCCGTTTATACAATATGTAAAGAAAACCCTGTCCGATCCGTGAAGGTATTGTTAGGTATCGATAACTGATTCTTCTAATGCCCACAAAGACAGGCTAAACTTAAAAAAATATCCCCCTAAAAAAATAAATATTATTTCGCAAAAAGAGGTAACTTAATACATGTGTGGTAAGCAACTCCTTCCGCGGGCGGCGGGGGGCAGGGCACGCGGCACCTGTGACGTGGTCGCGTCGCTATTCGCTTATAATAATACCAGTGTTGTCACTTTTTAAAAAAATACCAAATTTCGGGGAAATTGGAATTAATTCATGTTGCTTTGGGTTAAACTTAAGGGTAAACTTAAGGTAAACTTAAGGGGAAAATATATAAAACCATGATCCGACCTGCTGTCTTGTATGGATCAGAATGTTGGGCTACGAAAGGGATGAATGAAAGGCAATTGCATGCAGCCGAGATGAAAATGCTAAGAGGGATGTGTGGTGTTACACGAATGGAGAGAATAAGAAATGAGTACATAAGAGGAAGTCTGAAAGTGGCACCGGTAGCTGAAAAGTTGTGTGGAAATCGGTTGTCATGGTACGGGCATGTGTTACGGAGAAATGAGGAGAATGTCGTGAGGAGAGTTTTAATTATGAATGTTGATGGCTATAAGACTAGGGGAAGACCAAAGAAACGATGGATGGAATGTGTGAAGGATGATATGGCTAAGAAGGGGGTGACTGCCGAGATGGCTTCTGGTAGGGATGTATGGAAGAAAAAGACATGTTGCGCCGACCCCAAATAAATTGGGATAAGGGCAGGAGAATGATGATGGAATTAATTCCCAAAATTAATTAATTATTTCATGATTCATTAGTATTGTTACTATGATGATTATGTAAAATTTTATATTATATTTGGTCGAGTGTTTACCTAACCTTTATTATCCTTACGGATCGGACAGGGTTTTCTTTACATATTGTATGTACATATAAATGACATTTTAGATTCACATGTTCATAATCTGAATGATTGAATGCCTTCAAACTGATTTAAGACTCGGTTCTACCCAGAAAGTTAATTTTCAATATCACATATTTTTGCGCAGATAGAGATGAACATAGATATACGCTTGGGCATACGACAGGTTAGAGGCAAAGGCTATCCGTACTAATATTATAAATCGGGATGTCAGTTTGTTTGATCCGCTTTCACGCCGTAACTACTTAACTGATTGCTTTGAAATTTTGCAGACGTAAAGTTAGAAGTCCGGATTAAATATTATGTCAGTTGTAATAATATGGCAGTTAAGCGAGGTGATGCAATGTTAAACCCAACAACACGACCAACGATTCTGCGGCAGAGGGAGATGAATCTGAAGACCCTCCACGACCAAACTCCCGACACAACAACATTTGGTGCGTCGTATCCGGCACACATCGCAACACAACTGCTCAGACCCGTCCTCCGTAAGGCTTCACCAGGCATCATGCCGGAACACGACGAATCGCTTGGCGGCAAGACTTTATCTGGTAACTTCTGCCAGCAGCCGATCTTATGGCTTACCACCTAGACTGACTAACTGTCGCCTGATTGAAGATGCATACTACAGTACAGCAAACAAAATCATGATTTATTAAATCTACAACAGTTAGTAAATATTCGATTTTCAAATCACCGTCCCCTCTTACCATAGATTAAAAAACAAAATCCCATTCGAAATATGGACGACTAATAAAAATAAAAGGGCGGCCCAGAAATCCATTGAAGCACAGATTAAACAACACTTAGAATTGCTTAATCCACGCTCAAGAGTGCGCGTGCGACGTACAGAAAGACAAATAAGTTATAATAGTAATGCTTAAAATAATAGAGATTATCATTCATTCAATAATAATGCTTAAAATAATAGAGCTTAAATATGTTTTTCTTCTTATTTAGTTTGATTGTCGTTTTGAGTGAAAATTTCTGTTTTTATTTTTTGAGATGGGTAAAAAATGTTAAACTAGCGCCAGGACACGTGACCCTGATCGAAAATCGTAAGACGGAGGGAGAGTAAACCGCCGGTGCGACTCAATATGACGAAAATGTATAATCTATACTAATATATAAAGCTGAAGAGTTTGTTTGTTTGTATTTGCTTGTTTTTGCGCGCTAATCTCAGGATCTACTGGTCCGATTTGAAAAATTCTTTTTGCATTGAATAGGGCATTAATCCGGGAAGGCTTTAGGCTATTTAACATCACGCTGCGAAAAATAGGAGCGGGGCATATAAAAAAAACCCGGGTGAAACCGTGTGGCGCAGCCAGTTCAAAATATATGCTTACTCCTACTGTTGAGTGTAAGCGGTGCAGGGTGATTGCGCGATAATTATAAACTAGTGCTTGACCGCAATCCCGCCTGACGGTAAGCTCAGTGATGCAATCGTTGATGATAAAGCGCGCTAGTTTATTCTGAGCCTATTTGCTCAAAAAACTGAGTGAATAGAAAGGAAGACGGCAGTTGAGCGAAGTGACGCAGTGTTAAACCCAACAACACGACCAACGATGCTATATGATATATCGAAGCATTATGGTGAGATAGGAGCCTTTTGGCCTCGTAACGGACTTTCTGCTTTCTTGTTACTTTTTTTTTTGGCTGCAAAATGCCACCTGGCAACTTTGGATTCGGTGGGAGGCGTGCGAAGAGGCTAATTGGCGATCCACATTTGGTTCATAACGGTCTCCAAAGCCCGTAGCTCCGGAGCACTAGCAAAGGGTAGCCAGCCTGTCGGTGTTCTATAGGATGCATTTTGAAGAGTGTGCGAGAGAATTGCATGATTTAATTCCCATATCTCCGTTCCATCATCTGACGACCCGTCCTACGGCCGGTATCGAACCGAAGCGTTTCGCCTCGTCTTTTATACCGCGTACGAGGGACTGGAACAATTGGGTTGTATTCTAAAAAATAATTTAATGTCCATCAGATAGGTTTATAAAAAATATTGAACACGTATTTTTTATTTTTTCTTTCATTCAAATACCTACTTAGGAAGATATATTGATTTAAAATGTCGCATGACGTCATGCCGTGGTACAAAATATACCACGGCGTGACGTAATTAGCCCCCACTCCGTAACTTTAATACGCTATATCTCAGTAGTTTTTGGTAATTTTGACAAAATAAAAAATACAGGTCTTTATTTATTTATTTTTTTCTACAAGACGGACTAATTTTTTTTTTTCGTCCATTGGATACATTAGTATTTGCCAGCGGCGGTATTTCCGTCTGACTGTGTTCCAGGAGCGCGAACATTATAGTCTGATAAGTAGGTAACCCAAAACGCAAAATAAAATATTTCCAATTTAAGTATTTCAAGGCTAGAGTGTGTAGAGGCTAGATGTCGTGGTGGCCTAGTGGTTAAAACACCAGCCTCTCAAGTATGAGTGCGCGGGTTCGATTCCAGGTCAGGCAAGTACCAATGTAACTTTTCTAAAGTTATATGTACTTTTTAAGTATATCTTGGACACCAATGATTGAAGGTGAAGGAAAACATCTTGTGGAAACCTGGACTTTATAAGTCTGAAATCGCCAACCCGCATTGAGCAAGCGTGGTGATTACGCTCATTCCTTCTCTGTATGAGAGGAGATCTGTACCCAGCAGTGGGACGATAAAAGGTTGATGATGATGATGATGATGAAGGCTAGAGTGAATAGGCTCTTAATTAAACTAGCGTGCTTTACTTGGATCGCGAGGTTTTCGACCTGTGTTCAGCAATCATCGTACCGATAGTTGTGACTGCCAATGAATTAGGAGCCTCGACCAACACCTCAGGAGGCTCTCCTTCGTCTCAAAGAGATGTCAGCACATCGTGACGGGGTCCACAAAGACCGATGCCTCCTGGGTCAGGGTTGCGGGTTGGTTAAACAAGAAACCGTGGCCCTGGCCGTCCAACAGGCAAGTGAAGAAACACGGGTGGGTTTTAGTGAGTAAAAGTCTGACACGCCCTTCCGCTCCGCCCAGAGCGGGCTTTATTTGTTGGGATGGGAAATCATCAAACGACATTTGAGATTTCCCATCCCAATAAAAAAAGGAGGCTCTTGTTAGGCAGTTGGATCAACAGCTTGATTCAGAAAGCGGTACTTCTGGAGACGGTTCGTATTGTCAACTTTGTATTGTCCGATGTAGGCCAGCCCGCGCCGCAGCTGAGCCAGTAAATATAAATTCCCAACTATGACCTCTGAGTTTGTTTCGGACGTTTCTTCTCAGAGCTAGTACTAGGAAACGCCGCGGTCATCAAACCGAAATAAAAATAAAAATTCGATCCAACCGTCCCTTGCTGTTCTTCTAGCGACACCCTAAGCCGAGATTCGTACCCCACAGGGGGTGCCCTTAGCGTGTAGTCGCTTAGCTTTTAGTAGCCCTGGCTGGAGGCTTTAAATTCACTTAAGGCAGCCACAGGATAGTCCGGTTAAGTAGTACCGACCTCTCAAGGTCAACTATGAGATGCCATATTAAAAAAAAAATTGTCAACTTTGTCAAAAAGTTCCTCTCTCTGGAGCCCTGACCGGCCGGTAGCTTGGACTCTGTTCCCGATACCGGTGGGCTATTATTTTTATATTTCTGTATGCTAATATTTAAATGAAATGAAATCGTTTATTAGGCAAGTAGGATCACTGATCACTTTTACACGTCATATTTTTTTAAACTGGCTGGAGCTGGCATATCCTAACTGACTACCTCTGAGAAGAAAAAGCCGAAACAAACTCAGGGATCATCGTCTTTTTTCAAGTCCAGACATTAAAAATGAAAATGTTTAAAATGTCATAATTGTAGCATAATTACGCATGTTGCTTAATAACAATGCTTAGCAGAGCGACTAAGCTGCAGCTCAGTCCCAAGCTTTTTTGTCTTCTAAATAATCTGTAATTTTATAATACCCCTTTTTGCAAAGTTTGGCCTTTATATAGTTTTTAAATCGTTTAATGGGTAAGTTTCGAAGTCCAGGGGAAGCGTGTAAAAATGTTACTTCTAATGTAGGTATATAAAAGAAAATAAAGGTAATATATATTATAGTATTCTCCAATCTTACCAAAACAATCTAAAATCTGACCTAGTTAAATAAAAAGCAGCGTCGCATTACAAGTATTAGCAAGTTATTTGTTCAAGCAATGAAAACCGATGACCTGAATATATAGCGAACTTGACGAAAATCTTTTATGTCGTAGTAATTATACGAATATTGTCTTTTTACAGCCTTTCTAAGTTCTACAGCGGTATCTTTTTTTTGTAATTATAAACTAGTGCTTGACTGCAATCCGGCCTGATGGTAAGCAGTGATGCAATCGTTGATGGTAAAGCGCACTAGTTTATTAAGCCTATTCACTTAAAAAACTTAGGAATAGGAAGGATGACGGCAGTTGAGCGAGGTGATGCGATGTAAAACCCAAGACCAACACGAGCAAACGATGCTGCGCTAGAGGAAGATTGATCTGGAGACTCTCCACGACTAAACGCCCGACTCAACAACATTTGGCGCATCGTACCCGGCACACATCGCAACATAAGTGCTGAGACCCGTCCTCCGTACGGCTTCACCAGACATCATGCCGGAACATGACGAATCGCTTGGCGGCAAGGCTTTGTCTGGTGGGTGGTAACTTCTACCGGCAGCCGATGCTATGGCCTACCACCGAGAAAATCTTCCGGTTCGACATCTGTTTCTCTCCTACTTGAGTGAGTGATGCTTCTGTGTGGACAGCTAGTATTCAATAATTAATACATTTACATGTTTTCGTCAAGTATGAAGTGCAGTGACAAGTGAATGTGGTGTCAATTGTTAATACCAACAATAATTGAGCCGATAAAGGTTTGAATAATGCAGCCATTCCATCAGTATTTTCTTATGACGTAGTCACATTCAACTATAGTCAGTGAACCGACTTTACAGATAACCGATTTTATTTTCCACTAGCGGCCGCCAGCGACTTCGTTCGCGTGGAGTTAGTTATGCTCGGTTCCTATTGGTCGCAGCGTAGTGTTATATACCCTAAAGCCTTCCTGGATTAATGGGTTATCCAAGGCAAAAAGAATTTTTCAAATCGGACCCTTAGTTCCTGAGATTAGCGTGTTCCAATAAACTCTTCAGCTTTATATATTAGTATAGATTAATTTGTTTCTATTTTGGGCAATTGTCTTGAAATAGAAACCAGTAAGGGTCTCTCTAACAAACAAGAACCAATGTGTTGCACATATAATATGTACATACATACTATGATAAAAAAAAAAAACAGCAAAAATTAAATGATCAAATACTGTTTGACCGCGATCCCACCGGATGGTAAGCAGTGATGCAATCGATGATGGTAAAGCGCGCTGGTTTATAAACAGCCTATTTCCTCTAAGCTTGAAGGCACTTAAATTATAAATCGCAAGACCACCGCAGGCAAATAGTTCCAGTCCTTCGATGTACGCGAAATAAAACGCGAGGCGAAACGCTTCGTCCGGATCGTAGCGGTATCAACAACGTAAGGGTGGATAGTCATGTAATTCCAGTGCACATTCTTCAAAATGCATCCTATAGAATACCGGAACAATCGTTTCCTCAAGATGTATATCTTCACCTTGTAAAGCTGTAATCAGTCATTGGTGTTCAAGTACTTAGTACTAATATTATAAATCGGAAAGTGAGTTTATTTGTTTGTTTGTTTCGCTTTCACGCCATAACTACTGAACCGATTGCATTGAAATTTTGCAGACGTAAAGTTAGAACTCCGGATTAAATAATGGGGTACTTTTTATCCCCGAAAAATTTTGTATTCCGAATTTTACCTCCACGCGGGTGAAGCCGCGGGCTGAAAGCTAGTAAAATATAAAATTGATACCTAGTCATCATCATTTCAGCCGAAAGACGTCCACTGCTGGGCATAGGCCTCCCCCAAGGTTCTCCGCGACGACCGGTCCTGCGCCTCCCGCATTCAGCGGTTTCCCGCGACCTTCTCCAGGTCGTCGGTCCACCTTGTCGGGGGCCTACCCACGCTACGTCTTCCGGTGCGTGGTCGCCACTCGAGAACCCGTCGGCCCCATCGGGCATCGGTCCTACGGGCAATATGTCCAGCCCACTGCCACTTTAGTGTTGCAATTCTTCGGGCTATGTCGGTTACTCTCGTTCTTCTGCGGATCTCCTCATTCCTGATTCGATCGCGCAGTGAAACCCCAAGCATAGCCCTCTCCATTGCCCTTACCTAGTAAGATTGAAAAAATCCTGAATTCAAAACCTCACATTAACTTATACATAAGTATGTACATATATGCTTAAGTACATCAAATACGGCAAATATAAATGTGTTTGTAGTGCCAATGTTAGTGGGTTATGGACACAAATCAAATTACGTAACATTACAATAAATCTTAAAAAAAAGTCGTGGTGGCCTAGTGGTTCAAACACCAGCCTCTCAAGTATGAGTGCGCGGGTTCGATTCCAGCCCCCTAATCGGCGAACACATTTTTGTCAAATGATTGCGATTAGTTGGGATCGTTTGGACCGATGGGCGGCCCGAACGATCCCAACTGATGCCAACTAGTCGCAATCATTTGACAAAAATGTGTTCGCCGATTAGGGGGCTGGTCAGGCAAGTGCCAATGTACCTTTTCTAAAGTTATATGTACTTTCTAAGTATATCTTGGACACCAATGACTGAAGGTGAAGGAAAACATCTTGAAGAAACCTGGACTTTAAGTCTGAAATCGCCAACCCGCATTGAGCAAGCGTGGTGATTACACTCAATCCTTCTCTGTATGAGAAGAGACCTGTGCCCAGCAGTGGGACGATAAAAATGTTGATAATAATAATAAAAAATAATAAATAATTCAGCAATCATTGTACCGATAGTCGTGACAGCCAATGGCTTAATAGCCAAGAGCCTCGACCAACACCTCAGGAGGCTCTCGTTAGGCAGCTGGATCAAGGGCTTGATTCAGAAAGCTGTAATTCTGGACACGGCTCGCATTGTCAGGAAGTTCCTCTCCCTGGAGCCCTGACCACCGGTAGCTTGGACCCTGTTCCCGATACCGGTGGGCTACTATTTTTTATATTTAAATGTTTTTTTATGTATTTTTTTCATGTAGAAATATTTAAAAATATAATTTATATGTATGTACCACTGTACATACATATAAATTATATTTTTAAATATTTCATTATTATAATATATTCAATATTAATTAATATTATTATTATTATTTATTATTCAATATTCATTATTCAATATTTCATTTTATTTTTATTTTATTTTTTTTTTTTTTTTTATTTTTTTAAATATTTTTTTAAATATTTATTTTTATTTTTTATTTTTTTTTTATTTATTTATCCTTTATTGCACTAAATAAAGGATAAAAAATAATATTAATAATAAAAACTTTATTGTTCAGATAAATGTTACAATATTTAAATAGCACTAGCCTCTACACTAGGATTCCCTGTTTCGTGGAGACTAGTCTCCTTCGTCTAGGAACATTATTAGATCGGTTCATAATAGCATTGATCATTAATTATAGATGTAACAAAGACAAATTGTTATCCCAAACAAATTTTACTAAAAAAATATGTCTCAACTTATTTAGTATGTATTAATTAGAATTTTGAAATTTTGTGGTGTACTGTGTATTGTGTAGAGATGTGTTATGAATGAGTGTGTTAAGGCGGGTTCAGATCAATCGAACGAAGTCCTCATAGCACTCCCAAGCCTGCCATTTATATTATTCCTGTGATATAGTCCACTAGAAGAAGAACTCTCCCACACTGTGCGAATTGTGGAAATCTGTCAAAGTGGGGACAGAGAGTACCTACTAGTTCGATTGGTCCAAATCGTCCTTTATGTGTTTGTGTGATGAATGTGTGAGTGTTGCGTTCATGTCTTAAGGAACTTCTCCGTGCTTTCATAGTCCATTGTCGTCAGAAATTTTGAGACATAAGTTTTGCATTTATTTCTGGTCATAGGTAGTATATCCATTTTATTATTCAGCTTACTATAGATAAACGGTCCCATATAAAGAAATATATATGATGATGATGATGATGACAATAAATCTCACATAAACTCCAGCACTCAAATTGCATAACAAACAATTGCTATCCTATTAGTTGGAATCATTTTGAAGCTTATTGCTCTCTATGTTCGAAAATGTGTCTGCTGAACAACGTAAATAACGCAATGAATGTTGTTGAACTGTTAAAATGAAACCCATTGCTACTGATAGTGCGTTACGGAATTACCATGCAGGTCGTTATCTTCGTCGTATTCTCGGTATCTACTCATCATCTCACTATGCATATATACATATACTAAATAAAAGCGCGTGATTTATGTATTAAAAAGTGCATTCAGTAAATAATTCATAAAGAACATTGAAATATCATGATTTTGCCCCAAACCTCCCTCGTAGACGGTTCACGCGGCCGTCTTTTTCAACTGTCATTGGCGAGATCCGCCATTATGGTGAATTAAAATTTTCAAAGAATTTCTATAATTTTTTACACGTGTTATTGGCAAAATTGTGGTATCTATTCCACAGAGGCCATTGATCAAGAGTTGAGGTTGAATCTTACCTTGAAAACTAAAAATTCAACCATTACTTAAAAGCGTATACTAATCTACATACGTTATGGTAAAGTTTATTATCATCATCATCTCCGCGTTAATCCCAGTCGCATTCGAAGCTTTTTCAGCTTTGGAATCTGCGGTCCGCTTTACCAGTCTAACTGCTGATATTGGCTTCTTCTTCTTCAGCCTATAGATGTCCACTGCTGGACAAAGGCCTCCCCCAAGGCTTTCCACGATGGCCGGTCTTGTGCGGCCCGTATCCATCGGCTTCCCGCGACCTTCACCAGGTTATTTATTGCAGCACAGATCTACATTTCAGATTTTCTCGGGCTAGTAGATAGTTAGATACCGAGAATTGACAGCCTCCGTAGCGTCTTTGTCCAACAGTGCCCTCTATACGCTGAGAAGAAGTAGGTAATATAAGAATCAAAGTTTTGCCTTATCAGTAATCAAATAATTTACAATAATCTAAAGTGGTCGTGAGTTCCAGCACTATAAATGACTAAAAGCTGTATGTATGTATATACAGCTGACGAGAAAAAAAGTCCGGTCACCTCAAAAGGGTGATCTACATGACTTTAAAAGATTATACAGCAAATATTTCCCACGTTTTACATCAGGATATCCGTTCCGATAACCTGAATACTGAAATACGAACATAAAAAGGTACCGGCGTCATTGAGCGCGTATCTAAAAACAACACTGTTTACGAATCAATTTTTTCCTTCCAAATTCAAACAAGTACTTTGCCTGTCAAACGTTTTAAAACGACAAACATTTTTTTTTTTAATAGGACCCCTCCGTCCTCCGTTCTCTATTGGTCGGGGGTGGCAGCGCGCGCACGCGATTGGTCGGCTCGAGGGTGGCGGCGAGGGCCGGCAGCCAATCAGAACGCTTCCCGCAAACGTGCCCTATCTCTCTTCAGCGCCCTTCAGGATTTAAGGGCCGTAAGGTTGTGTTTGCGCTGCATTTTACGCTGTTTGTAAATTTAATTGATGTTCGGTTTTTAAAATGAGGGCTGGAAGTGGTTTGAAGGCTTTTGTGTGGACGTCGTATCGTGTAGCGGTAATTCTAATGTGGTAACACTTACTTTATTATGGCAATAGGCCTGATTCCCGTTCACAAACTATTTTTTTTTTTTTTTACTTATTATAAACCAGCGCTTGACCGCAATCCTGCCTGATGGTAAGCAGTCACGCAATCGTTGATGGTAAAGCGCACTAGTTTATTAAGAGCCTTACACTCTAGCCTTGAAGACACTCAAATTGTAGAAAATAATCAATAATTGTAGAATTGTGTTGTTGTTGTTGTTGATTGTTGTTGTTGTTGTTGATGCTTCTTTTTCTTTATATTTCATTAAGAAAGGGACAGAAGATGACTGTCATATTGGTCACAAATATATTCACCTAAAATATTACAAATTATTGCTATTAATTATACAGATATATTATTTAGATCCATAGCTCGCTGAGCGGCTTTAAACTTATGGACTAGTCTGACCGTTAGTGTCCACGTCTTGGCTCCGTAAGTCATGACGGGTAGGACGTACTGGTTGAAGATTTTAGTCTTCAAACATTGGGATGTGGGCGACGAAAATACCCGAAGAAGTTTACCAAATGCTGCCCATCCATCAGCTGGATCCTTCTATTTGCCTCCTTCTCGCTGTAATAATATCTACTAATTATTATTACCTGTTCAAAATTCCTAAAATAACAAATTACCCAGATTTAACTCAAAACAGTCTCCAAAGCCTGGAGCACAGGCGTAGAGTAGCCAGCCTTTCGGTCTTCTATAGGATGCATTTTGGTGAGTGTGTGAGGGAATTGCATGATTTAACTCCTCATCTCCGTTCCACCAGCGGACGACCCGTCGTACGGCGAGTTTCTACCCTTACGTTGTTAACAACACTAGGTACGATCCGGGCGAATCGTTTCGCCTCCTCTTTTATACCGCGTACATCGGTATAAAAGAGGAGGCGAAACGCTTCGCCCGGATCGTACCTAATGGTGTTAACAACGTAAGGTTGGAAAGGCCTTAAATATAATTTATAAATCTATAACTATATTTAAAACTAGCGGCTGCCAGCGACTTCGTTCGCGTGGAGTTAGTTATGCTCCGCTCCTATTGGTCGCAGCGTGATGTTATATAGCCTAAAGCCTTCCTGGATTAATGGGCTATCCAACGAATTTTTCAAATCGGACCAGTAGTTCCCGAGATTAGCGCGAACAAACAAACAAACTCTTCAGCTTTATATATTAGTATAGATATAGATATATTGTTTCAAGAGCTAACAAACTATAGAATAAGTATCTAAGTACTAAGACTGGTTGCAAAAGGCGAAGGAATATCCCAACGCCATTTTAGAATGCTCTGCTGGTGAAAAGTATATTAGTATTGGTATCAAAGGACCAAATACTTGCATAATGTGCCTGTACAGTTCCCACTGACCATTGTTGGGACACAGACAAGCCTCCATGCAAGTCCAATGCGGATTGCTAGATGTCTGAATTTTTTTGGCGAAAACATGCCGCTTGCCTCACGAAGTTTTCTTTCGCAGTTTCTGATACCTCTTAGCTTGACACTTCAAGACTTTTATAGTAAGTACGTCACAATACAACATTTTGGTCATGACCCGCTAATAATTCGACCCGTCACATATTATTAACGGTCGCGTGAACCGAACAAAGAACAAAAGCTATTCGAATATCGAACGCTCACAAACGAACAAAAGCTTTGTTTTCTTTTTATTTCAGTTCGACATTCGAAACTGTTTTGACGTTCCGGTGTTCCATTTTTGAAAAAATATTATTATTGCTCTCTGGGCGATCAAGAAGTAACTGGCCACCAGTGTTCTTGTTTATGGTTACAGCTGCTTATCGTTAGTTGTGAGTTATGATTGAGATAGCTTCGTGGCAGTAGCCACACACACATAAGCACACAAATATCTAAGACCAAATGATATTATAACAAAATTGATGCGGTTTTTTTAAATATATAGAGTTATTGAAGAAGGAGGTTTATATGTATAAAAAATACTAATATAGTTATTGTTTTTATCTCTAACTAGCTTCCGCCAGCGACTTCGTTCGCGTAGAGTTAGTTTTGCTCCGCTTTGACTTCAGTTTTCGCAACAGTTTTTGTTACTGCTCTGCTCCTATTGATTATAGCGGGATGTTATATAGCCTAAAGCCTTCCTGGATTAATAGGCTATCCAACGCAAAAAGAATTTTTCAAATCGGACCAGTAGTTCCTGATATTAGCGCGCACAAACACACAAACAAACAAACAAACTCTTCAGCTTTATACATTAGTATAGATTTATTTACAACTAGCGGCAGCCAGCGACTTCGTTTGCGTGGAGTTAGTTATGCTTCACTCCTATTGGTCGTAGCGTGATGTTATATAGCCTAAAGCCTTCCTGGATTAATGGGCTATCCAACGCAAAAGAACTTTTCAAATCAGACCCGTAGTTCCTGAGATTAGCACGTTCAAACAAACAAACTTATTAGCTTCATATATTAGTATAGATTAAAATTTTTGACGATCGGTATTATTTGAAGCAGCTTGTCCTTCGACAAAGGCCTCCTCTAAAGATTTCCATCTCTCTCTGTTTCGGGCTATCCTAATCCACTCTGGACCACCCACTCTCCTAATATCGTCTTCCCAGCGTTCCGTTTGTTGTCCTTTACTTCTTTTACCATCCCTATGTATAATAATATCTATATAATAGTGCTTGGGCGCGATGCATTAAAAAAGAGGTTTTTTTATATATATATATATATTATAAACTAGCGCTTGTCACTGCTTACCATTAGGCAATCCTGCCTGATGGTAAGCAGTGACGCAATCGATGATGGTAAAGCGCACTAGTTTATTAAGAGCCTATTCACTCTAGCCTTGAAGACACTCAAATTGTAGTCCGACGGAAACACCGCCGCTGGCAAATTGTTCCAGTCCCTCGATGTACGCGGTATAAAGGAGGCGAAACGCTTCGTCCGGATCGTAGTGGTGTTAACAACGTAAGGGTGGAAACCAGCCGTACGACGGGTCGTCCGCTGGTGGAACGGGGATGGGGGAATTAAATCATGCAATTCACTCGCACACTCCCCGAAATGCATCCTATAGAACACCGAAAGGCTGGCTACTCTACGCCTGTGCTCTAGGCTTTGGAGACCAACTCGAGTTAGATCAGGGTCACCAATCAGCCTCTTTGCACGTTTCTCCACTGAATCCAAAGTCGCCAGGTGACACTTGGCAGCACCAGCCCAAATGTGGCTGCAGTATTATACATATAGCAGTAGTAATAGTAAGTGTTATATAGTATAGTATATTCGAAAATCTAATAAGGTTAGCTACTTCACACTGGGACAGCTCCTATTCACTACATATTATAAAACAAAGTCACTTTCCTTTTCTCTATGTCCACTCATCATTCATTCATTTCAGCCGAAAGACGTCCACTGCTGGACATAGGCCTCCCCCAAGGTTCTCCACGACGGCCGGTCCAGCGCCTCCCGTATCCAGCGGTCCACCTTGTCGGGGGCCTACCCACGCTGCGTCTTCCGGTGCGTAGTCGCCACTCGAGAACCCGTCGGCCCCATCGGGCATTGGTCCTACGGGCAACGTGTCCAGCCTACTGCCACTTTAGTGTTGCAATTCTTCTGGCTGTGTCGGTTACTCTCGTTCTTCTGCGGATCTCCTCATTCCTGATTCGATCGCGCAGTGAAACCAAGCATAGCCCTCTCCATTGCTCTTTGAGTGACTTTGAGCCTTCTATGTCCTTTTATCTAGTCTTTAAAACTAGGTACGTAACGGATTTTGATAGAGTTTAATAGATAGAGTGATTCAAGAGGAAGGTTTGAAGAAAACAAACAACATTAAATTGTAGAGAAATACTATTATTTTTGAGGTTTCTAATGTGATGTTGTAAATAATTACATTTTTTCCGCGTTTGCCTGGTTGCTGGCTGAACCCTAAGATATTTATACAATATGTAAAGAAAACCCTGTCCGATCCGTGAAGGTATTGTTAGGTATCGATAACTGATTCTACTAATGCCCACAAAGACAGGCTAAACTTAAAAAAAAAATCCCCCTAAAAAAATAAATATTATTTCGTAAAAAGAGGTAATTTAATACATGTGTGGTAAGCAACCCCTTCCGCGGGCGGCGGGGGGCAGGGCACGCGGCACCTGTGACGTGGTCGCGTCGCTATTCGCTTATAATAATACCGGTGTTGTAACTTTTTTAAAAATTACCAAATTTCGGGGAAATTGGAAATAATTCCCGGAAACAAAAGGATTATTTCAAAATTCATTAGTATTGTTACTATGATGATTATGTAAAATTTTATATTATATTCGGTCAAGTGTTTACCTAACCTTTATTATCCTTATGGGTCGGACAGGGTTTTCTTTACATATTGTATAAAAAAAATGTACGAAATATTGTACACATTGAAAAGGTCTACAGAAAACTCCGCGATGGTATATGTCTATCTCTTATGGATATCTCACCATAACATCTTTTTGTCATTTACTTTTTACGACCAAATCTGGCTAGCGTTCGAAGCGATTTTGACCAATACAGCACTAATCTTTATCTAATTTAACACTTTAAATAAATTGTTGTTTTAATATAGATCTATATCGCCCTTTACAGCATATGATTTAAATGAATAATTTCGAAGATATTACAGATTTCAAAATGGCGGGGCGTCGCGTTCCGTCCGGGGTAGCGGGAGCAGCGGGAGCTTTTTTTATACAACGTTAAGTTTTCTGTAGTGTATTTAGTATCAGCATTGCAGCGTTGCGAAGCCGGGGCGAGTCGCTAGTATAAAAAAAAAAGGCAGTGAGGAATCTCTTTTTTGCGAATTGGATTAGGGATGTTTCCTGGGCAGAATGTTGATGTTTTGGGGTAAAAAATAATTGATTCTATTTAGTCCGTCATTCAGATTATTGAAAAATATTGGATACGTATATTTTGTTTTATCAAATCAATAAAAATTTACAAATATAAAAGGCATCAAAGATCAGGAATGGTGACTGGTGACGTCACTGGTTGCTAAAAAGTGTAGCTTGCAGTGACGTCACACGAGTTTTCAACGCACAGTGTCGTCTTCATTTTTTGTTTCTATGAAAAAAGAAAAAATACGTGTCTAGTATTTTTGGGAAATCTGACTGACGGACTAATTAGTTTTTTTTAGTCAAATACCCAATTAACAATGACCTCTCCCGCTCTGAGCGGAGCTAAAGTGCGTGTCAGACTTTTACTGATTAAAACCCACCACCCTTCTTCAAGTGGATGTCGGTCAAGCACTATTTTATAATAAAATAGTGCAGCCTGGCCGCGATGCGTTTAAAAAAAAAGGTTCTTCAATATTGAAGCTCAGAAAAAGAAAAGTATTCAAAACTCAGAATAATCACGCCTAATAATAATAATAATAAATAAGGCGCGCGCCTTCAACGGGTGGGTCATGCCGGTTTTGATGTACTCTTTCGGCATACTTAAATGGACTCAGACTGAACTCGACGCCTTGGATAGAAGGGTCCGTACACTGCTGACAGCAAACAGGATGCATCACCCACGATCATCGGTGATGAGACTGTATATTCCGTGGAAGTGCGGGGGTCGAGGCTTTTTAAATGCGAAGACCCTCCACAACCGAGAGGTATGCAGTCTCAGAGAACATTTTTTAAAAACCGTAGTGGGTATGCATCATGATGTTGTCACAGTAGACAAGGGGCTTACCCCGCTATCCATGGCGAAAGAGAACTGGCACAAGCCTATAATACTTACCACTGATGACCGCAAGATGATATGGCAAAGCAAGGAACTTCACGGGCGATTCTATCGGGCTCTTCATGGGCCAGATGTTGACTTTTTAGCTTCCGTATCCTGGCTACGATTCGGTGACCTTTTCGGGGAAACTGAAGGTTTCGTCTGTGCAATTATGGACGAAGTTATCTTGACGAATAACTACCGGAGATATATTATGAGGGACGGGACGATTGACGTGTGTCGGGCATGTCACCATCCGGGTGAGTCCATCAGACATATTATCTCTGGTTGCTCTCGTCTGGCTAACAGCGAGTATTTGCACAGGCACAACCAAGTAGCTAGGATTATCCATCAGCAACTTGCTTTGAAATATAAACTTGTGGATTCTGAGGTACCGTATTATAAGTATGTGCCCGACCCAGTTCTTGAAAATGACCATGTCACGTTATACTGGGATCGGTCTATCATTACTGACAGGACTATTGTTGCAAATAAGCCTGATATAGTAGTGATAGATCGATTAGCGCGCCTCGCAATGATTGTCGATGTTACCATTCCACATGACGGGAATCTCGTGAAAGCTGAGAAAGAGAAACAAATGAAATATCTCGACTTGGCGCACGAGGTTGTTGACATGTGGAATGTGAACTCGGCTGTCATTGTACCGATTATCGTATCGGCCAATGGTTTGATAGCCAAGAGCCTCGACCAACATCTATTGAGGCTCTCGTTAGGCAGTTGGATCAAAGGCCTGATTCAAAAGGCAGTACTCCTCGATACGGCCCGCATCGTGAGGAGGTTCCTGCCTCTGGAGCCCTAACCACCGGTAGCTTGGACCCTGCTCCCGCCATCGGTGGAACACTATTTTTTATATTTTTAAATGTTTTTATGTTTTTTATAAATATTTAAAAATGTAAATAAATATGTATATGTAAAAAATAAACGGAATAATAATAAAATAATCACCCATCTGGAAAAAAACAACTTGCGATAAAAACAGAGCTTTACCGACGGAAAACTGCAGCCGAAATGTACATGCTTATAAAATTAGAAGTTGGTTTTGGCTCCTACGGACACTTTCCAATGTTCCGGGACTGCAGGTACACCCCACCCAGACAAAGTCTTGCCGCCAAGCGATTCGTCGTGTTCCGGCATGATGTCTGGTGAAACAGTACGGAGAGATATGAATTTTCACATAATCATCATAGCAACAATAGTAATGAATTTTGAAATAATCTTTTTTTTTCACGAATTTATTGCAACTTCCCCAAAATTAAGTATTTTTTTTTAAAAGTGCCACCACGTGCCGCATGTCCTGCCCCCTTCACCCAGCATGTATGCCTACCGTGTTGCCTACCTACCGCACATCAAATCAAATCAAATCAAAGCATTTATTTCAAATAAACCAGTTACAGGCACTTTTGAATTGTCAGAAGGTCGGTCAGTCAATAAGATGAAGCTAGTTGCCCATTCCAAAGAGTACCTAGGCACCTATGGAGAAGAACGGGCTAGAAACTCCATCGACACTCTTTTAAATTTTCTATATTCAATTTTTTTCATTTTTTTTTAAATTGTACATATATTAAGTTACCTCGTTTTTTCGAAATAATATTTATTTTTTTAGGGGGATTTTTTTTTAAGTTTAGCCCGGCTTAGTAGGCATTATTAGAATCAGTTAACGATACTTAACAAAATCTTCTCGGATCGGACAGGGTTTTCTTTACATATTGTATAATGAAATTCAAAAATTCATAGCTACCCATCTACTCCCTAACTAAACGCGAAGTTAAAATCAAATTGACAGATTGGTTGCAGAAGTTAACGTATGACGAAACCGAGAATCTCACTAGTATTGTATCTTAAAATAACAATCCAATACCGTATTTTAATTAAGGCGTTGTATTATCTGTATTTGTGTTCATATAAGTACTTGAATGTCACCTTATACCAATTGTGTGTCATACTTTGACGAACCCTGGCTCCTAGAACACAGGCTTTTGTCCTAGTTTAGGAGACATCAGCTGGTCTTTTTAAAGTGACTTTCTGTAGAGTGTATTAATATTCTGCTAAAAGATTTTGCTAAAGAGATAACTCTTTAGCAAAATCTTCATCTTTAGCATAGGCTCGGAGTTTCTCTGCGTGATCGAATCAGAAATGAGGAAATCCGCAGAAGAACCAAAGTCACCGACATAGCTCCGCGAGTCGCTAAACTTAATTAGCAGTGGGCAGGGCACATTGCTCGTAGAACCGATGGCCGATGGGGCAGTAAGGTTCTGGATTGGCGGCCACGTACTGGAAGACGCAGCGTAGGGAGGCCCCCAACAAGGTGGATCGATGACCTGGTGAAGGTCGCGGGAAGCCGATGGATGCAGGCAGCACAAGACCGATCAGCGTGAAAAACCTTGGAGGAGGCCTTTGTCCAGCAGTGGACATCTATAGGCTAAAGAAGAAGATTTTTTTTTTATTTCTGTTACATTAAAAAAGTACAGAAGATAAACATTAGTTATGTTCTGTCGTATTAGACAGCGCCTGGAGCAAAATGACGTGTTTTTAGTAGGTATATATTTTATAATCACGTCTAATTTGTCAATGTAGTATGTATAACTTAATTGGAGAGGAAACTAATATAATCATCTCCATATATCACTTATAAAATTATGACGTTGTAACCCGTCTATGGCAAAAGACACGGCCACGCAAAAACACCGAATAATTTCAGTGTATTCCTAAATAAAACAAGGGAGTTCCTCAAGGAAGTACCTTAGGTCCAGTACTATTTCGGGCTTAAGTTTTGTCTTCACTAAAGAAATTGCATGAATTAAACTAAAATGCATTGTGAAGCAGAATTTGTATTTACAAAACTTTAGATACTGAGATGAATTTTTGTTTATCCTATGTCCTAGACAGTTGGTAACAAGATTTATCTAATAGAGTATGTCGTTAACATGACATGGTATGTCTAGTCAGCAAGGTTGCTTTTGTTATCGGGGAGTAGACCGCCCATGTCGTGCCAGGCGGTCTAACGCAACGCCAGTAGAGTGACTGTACTTGGAGGTTGTTTTCACTTCATGATCTGGCTTCTTTTAGGAGATGTATGTGATGAAATATTTATTTATAGAATATGTAAAGAAAACCCTGTCCGATCCGTGAAGGTATTGTTAGGTATCGATAACTGATTCTACTAATGCCTACAAAGCCGGGCTAAACTTAAAAAAAATCCCTCTAAAAAAATAAATATTATGTCGCAAAAAGAGGTAACTTAAAACATGTGCGGTAGGCTATACAGGCGCGGGCGAAGAGGGGCAGGGCACGCGGCACGCAGGCGCATCGCTATTCGCTCAGAATTATACCGTCAAAAATAATGTTGTCACTTTTTAAAAATTACCGAATTTTGGGGAAATTGGAATTAATTCCCGGGAAAAAAAGATTATTTCAAAATTCATTAGTATTGTTACTATGATGATTATGTAAAATTTTATATTATATTTGGTTAAGTGTTTACCTAACCTTTATTATCCTTACGGATCGGACAGGGTTTTCTTTACATATTGTATAATCATCATCAACAACCGTTTTATCGTCCCACTGCTGGGCACAGGTCTCAATGTTCAATGCGGGTTGGCGATTTTAGACTTAAAGTCTGAGTTTCGTCAAGATATTTTTTCTTCACCCTTTAACAGTCATTGGTGTCCAAGATATACTTAGAAAGTACATATAATTAAGAAAGTTACATTGGTACTTGCCTGACCTTGATTGAAGTTTTAACCACAATTACAAATACTTAATCGTCGTCGAAACTTAGGGTTTAAGTTGAGGGCTGTGCCTATGAGCTGAAGAATGTGTCCCGGTGTAATGGAAAATGATCAGAACAGCGCCTCATAGTGGTGGAATACGTATTATAAACTGCTTCCGAAAAAATGCTCCGAAATTCGTATGGAATACAGAAGCGGATGCAGCTGTGGTGTGGCCTGGTCGTTAGATTAGAAGGGTTGAAATAATATGTCTAATTAGTTTGAAGGTCCGGTTTATTGTGTGAAAAGGTATAATTACATAGTACACAGTAGTGTTGAAGAAGCACTTTAAATAAGGCTGTTCACTTAACTTTTTTTTATATATCAATACATAGTATAAAACAAAGTCGCTTTCGCTGTATGTCCGTATGTATGCTTAGATCTTTAAAACTACGCAACGGATTTTGACGCGGTTTTTTAATAGATAGAGTGATTCTTAAGGAAGGTTTAGACTACCTTTTATCCCGGAAAAAATTGATATTCCCGAGGGAAATCCAAAAAGCGCGATATAACCGAACTCTACGCGGGCGAAGCCGCGGGCGAAAAGCTAGTAAATTATAAACCAGCGCTTGACCGCAATCCCGCCTGATGGTAAGCAGCGATGCGATCGTTGATGGTAAAGCGTGCTAGTTTATTAAGAGCCTATTCACTCTAGACTTGAAGACACTCAAATTGTAGTCCGACGGAAACACCGCCGCCGGCAAGTTGTTCCAGTCCCTTGATGTACGCGGTATAAAGGAGGAGGCGAAACGCTTCGTCCGGATCGTAATAGTGTTAACAACGTAAGGGTGGAAACTCGCCGTACGACGGGTCGTCCGATGGGGGAACGGAGATGGGGCCAAAATGCATCCTATAGAACACCGAAAGGCTGGCTACTCTTCGCCTGTGCCCTAGGCTTTGGAGACCGTCAAGAGTTAAATCAGGGTCACCAGTAAACCTCTTCGCACGCCTCTCCACTGAATCCAAAGTAGCCAGGTGACATTTTGCAGCACCAGCCCAAATGTGGCTGCAGTACTCCATACACGAATGGACCTGTTTTTTCCGAAGTTGGAAAAATCCTCATGGAGTATCCTCCGCTCGGAGACGCGGAGAGGTGTTACCGGCTAAAAATCCACCTAAGCGTTCGTCATCTGCTTTTTCGGGGTACCGGATCCTCCCAATTCTACGGGAGTTAGGGTAGATTACACACTACACAGCTTTTCAAAAGCTTAAGGAAGCCTTAAGAAGGGACTATAGTGCCGAGGAATATGGAAAATAGGTTTTTAATAAATTATTGCCGTCGCTCTGCTTCCAACCTCTCCCGGTAAAGTGCAAAAAGGACAGTTGCAGCTCAGGCTGATTTTACCTACAAAAACGTTGACCAAATGACGTTTCGTATTCCGCTGTTTTCTTTTTCAAAACACGACAGATCTCAATTATTTTTATATTAAAATTTAAAGGAAAAGTGTACCTACTTACCTTTGCTTCTATTATTTTCTTTTTTGTCGCAAAAAAACTTATCACGTTTGGGTAATAGGCATCTGAACATCACGGTAAAAATGGGTTATTTTTCGGGATTTTGAAGTATCATATTTCTTTTATTAATTAAGTTAGGGAAAAATTCAAATGATAGGAGCCCGTATTTTAATGACGGTGTAAAATTGTAGAAAAAAAAAATAATTGCTCTAAAAGCGTTAGCCACGAAGAAAATAGTATAACTACCCACTCCTGTTCTGGCCTGTCCAAATGCATTATAATATTTGTATATATATAATATAATTGTATATATACAATATGTAAAGAAAACCCTGTCCGACCCATAAGGATAATAAAGGTTAGGTAAACACTTGACCAAATATAATATAAAATTTTACATAATCATCATAGTAACAATAATAATGAATTTTGAAATAATGTTTTTTTCCCGGGAATTAATTCCAATTTCCCGGAAATTGGGTAATTTTTAAAAAACTGATAACACCATTTGTGACGAAGCGAATAGCGATGCGACCACGTGCCGCATGCCCTGACCCCTTTCACCCGCGCATGTATGCCTATCGGGTTGCCTGCCGCACATGCATTACGTTACCTCGCTTTTTTGAAATAACATTTGTTTTTTTGGGGTTTTTTTTTTAAGTTTAGCCAGGCTTTGTAGGCATTATTAGAATCAGTTAACGATACCTAACAATACCTTCACGGATCGGACAGGGTTTTCTTTACATATTGTATATATTTATTTATTAAATTTTTCCATTTATATGTATAATTGTAGCTAATCCATCATCATCATCATCTCAGCGTTAATCCCAGTCGCATCCGTAGCTTTTCAGCTTTGGAGTCTGGGGTCCGCTTTACCACTGCTGATTTTGGCTAAACTTCGATATTTTCCGTGAAGCGACTGCCGTCTGACCTCCACAACCCGAAGCGACATCGAAGCATTGTAGTTAGACCAATTGTTGGACTTTTGAGTGCTCCAACAACCCGTAACGACTGCCACTAGATGTTCGTATGGCAACCGGGACCAACGGTTTAACGTGCTTTCCGAGGCACGACCAGACCAGTGCAAATATTCATATTCATGCATACAAATATTTGCACTGTGCGGGGATCGAACCCGCGCCTCCTTTCGCAACGGCCGCGTTCGCTACCACTACGCCACTGAGGCTGTCAATTTTGTAGCTAACCCATTACTTCATATATTCGAGCATGTGTCAGGTCAACAATGTAAATAATACAATGAATGTTGTTGACCTCTCAAAATACCGGTTAGGGTGCTACTGTAAGCAGTGTTGGCAGTTCAAATATTACTCTTGATATGGGAATACCGTGGGACAGCCTCCGTGGCGTAGCGGTAGCGAACGCGGCCGTTGCGCAAGGAGGCGCAGGTTCAATCTCCGTGCAATGTTAATATTTGTATGCATGAATATGAATATTTGCACTGGTCTGGTCGTGCCTCTGAAAGCACGTTAAGCCGTTGGTCCCGGTTGCCATACGAACATCTAATGGCAGTCGTTACGGGTTCTTGGAGCCCACAAAAGTCCAACAAGGGTTCTAACTGCAATGCTTCGATATCGCCTTCGGGTTGTGGAGGTCAGACGGCAGTCTCTTTACGGAAAAATATCGAAGTACCAATAGCCAAAATCAGCAGTTAGACTGTTAAAGCGGACCCCAGACTCCAAAGCTGAAAAAGCTTCGGATGCGACTGGGATTAACGCTGAGATGATGATGATAATAAACTTTAGCATAACGTAGATTAGTATAAGCTTTTAACTAAGGGTTGAATTTTTAGTCTTCTTTTTTTTCAAGGTGAGATTCAACCTCAACTCTTCATGAATGGCCTCTGTGGAATAGATACCACAACTTTGCCAATAACACGTGTAACAAATTATAGAAATTCTTTGAAAATTTTATTTCACCATAATGGCGGATCTCGCCAATGACAGTTGAAAAAGACGGCCGCGTGAACCAACTATGAGGGAGGTTTGAGGCAAAGTCATAATGTAGCCACTATGCTGCGATATTTCAATGTTCTTTATGAATTATTTACTGAATTCACTTTTTAAACGACACTATAAACAATTTTTAAAGTCCAATGAAAAATGCGCGTGACACTCATCTTAGCTTTCCCGTTAAAACTCCAATTTTTAGTCTTCTGATGTCATTGTATCGAGGAATAATTATGACAATTACCCATTTCATACAAATATATTAAACAACACTTTTATTTCTCATATAAAAGTCATTTATCGATAGAAACACAACACTAAAGCGCTAAAACGTAAACAAGTAATTTCAAAAATGACAGTTTTAATTCTTTCAGGATGCGTAAGTGAATATACTTTGCCTATTATCTGAAAAAAGAACTTATTTTGTGTGGTGTACCTACATATGTAAGACATAAACGAAACAAAAAAAAATAGGCAATGTTTTTGAATCAAATTATAGACTAAATAAGATTTGTAATTATTCTTGGAAGTCCCTGGTGTAGGTACTACAAACCCAGCGTATTTAAATAAATAATTAAAGTGAAAAATAAAAATGTAATTTACCTTATAGGAATCCAATAAGAACAGAAACGCAGCAATGATCATTACTAAACATTATCAGATTATCACTCAGCACAATAATAATACCAAAAGAAAATAAACACCAAATCACAACACGCCATAGTTATTTTTCAAATTTCGAAAAACCAAAATGTCTCACCACGTCACTACCATATCCGGAAACGCACTTTTTTAACTAAACATACATTCTAAACTTAAAAATTTAATTTTAAAATGTCATTTTTGGTTAATGATTGCAATTTTAATCATAACAAATTAATTTGCTAAAGTTCTGTACGTTATCTCGACGTGATCGTCGTTGGTTGACTGACAGGCGATACCGTGTCCCGCTCCCTCACATCCAGAGGGATAGGGGGCGAGAGGGCGACGGGTGGGGGGGTAATCCCGGCTGAGGCTGAGGTGAGCGATAACAGCATGAAGTATTTTGACACGGATTTTTGTAAAAGGTATTATGAGTAGGCTGTATTGGAAGATGCTTGTGCCTCCCTACGTAATGAAAATATATTTTCATAAAAAATAATGGGTCTATTCTAATATTCTATTTTCAAATATTTCTGTTTTCTAATGTTACCGACGCTCAAGTCATTGGAACACAAAAGAGGTCAAGCATACGCAATATTCAGCCTTATTGGATTTAATTATTCCAAAAAGATTCTTGCTGCTCAGTTCTTACTGGTGATTCAAATTAGATTGCAACTCAAAGCTTTTTGAAGAAAAGTACGGAAGTGTAACTGTTCCACGCAAAGTTAGCTATACATGTGCATGATAAAAAGCTGACATACAGGTAACCTACACCATTGAATAAAATAAGCATAAAAGAACATGGTGTCGGCTACATGCCAATATAAGTAGTCTCAAAAGTGATCCTATTAACATATTTCAATCGCTAAAAGCTCATTTTCCGTGAAAGCGATATTATTTTTACATAAAAAACTGAGTTTATCATAACTCAGACGAAACCATTACTCGACCAGAGACTAAACAAAACAAGCGCGGGAAACAGGTTTTTCTTTTTTTTTTGTAACTCGTTTGCATTTGACGTTTGCCACTTCCCGCCTCCGTGCATCGTGCGCGCTGATTGGTTGGCGGATGCCCAACCAGCGTGGAGGAAGACTGTTCTATTATACGAACGTCCGGTGATTTTTTAATTTGAATTGGCTTAATTTTTTTTTTAGCTGCGTTCGGTCTTTTGTTGTCTGTTATTTATGGGCTGTGCAATGATTAATTTTGACATTTTTCAAATGGTTATTCATGGGGTTTTTGATGCCCTTTTACAATAGATATTGTGTTGATCAATTTGAGAATACATGGGTGCCACCATACGACCATATGTAATTAAACTCGTAGATATAAATTAGCTCCTTACATATGAAATTGGCGTTTTGTATGGGAGGAATAAAAGTCGTTTATTTTTGTAATAAGTATAATATATTTATTTAATCAAAGTATGATCTTTTGCTGTCTATGCACTACTGCCATCTCATAGGTAGTTCGTTTATGCCTTTTCTAAACAAAACATTAGGACGGGAATCAATAGAATCTTTGAAAGCGGTTTGGACTGCTTCATCGGAGTTGAATTTTTTCCACTGTAAAAAGTTAACCAAATTTCTAAAAAAAATGGTAGTCTGTTGGAGCAAGGTCCGGGGAGTACGGTGGATGTCTTAAACAGTCCAATTGAAACTCCTCTAATTTGGTAGCAGTCGGTTGTGCAATGTATGGTCTCGCGTTGTCCTGAAGCAGCAGTGGCCTTGTGCGATTGACCAGTCTCGGTTGTTTAGCGCCCATTGATATAATATTAAACTAAGGTAGATATGTCACTAGCGCACTGAAAATGAAGCGTATAAAAGGAGGTAAGTCCAGTATCTCGCTTTAGTCACTCTCGATACACTCGTAAAAACAAACGACAAACACTAACAGCGCAAATGACAAACACTAGCCATCTTTTTCTTCTCTATGCTTTAAATTGCGCCCCATCTCACTCACACTCTATCAACGTGTGAAATGTACGCAGAATAAAAAATTTGCATGTGTGTGCTGCTGCTCCGAACGGCACATTTATTTTGGTTAGTTTGTTAGAACATATCATATCTGTTAATATTATATCATTGTTAGCGCCTAGTTCATCCATCATTATGTGGAGCTGCTCACACTACAGATTTGCAGTAATCGTCTGGCCAGATTTAAGGAAGCTGTAGTGCACCACACCGGCACTAGTCCACCAAAAGCTGACCAATAACTTTTTTCTAGTCAATTTTCTCTTGGGGCAGAATTTGGATGGTTCACCGGGGTTGAGCCATTGCGATGTGCGCTTCCTATTTTTGTAGAGTGTCCACTTTTCATCACAGGTAATGATTCGATTTAAAATCCCTTCTTTATACCTAGTGCCGATTCAGTAATGTAACGCAGCAGTCGACGCGCGTTTGTCGGTTTGCTTCACTCAATTCATGAGGTACCTACCTACCCAGCTTTCTTATCTTCCCAGTTTTATCACTACCACCGTAGCCTGCAGCTAACTCGGACGTAGTTTGCGAAGGATCCGCTTCCACAATAGCCTTCAATTCTTCATTATCGGCTTTGGTCCCCGGCCGTCCACCGGGATTGTTCTGTAGGTTGAAATTTCCAGAACGAAAACTTTGGAACCAAAAACGTACTGTGCTTTCTCTATCGACACCACTGCCATACACATAATTAATTATTCGAGCCTTTTCTGCAGCACTGGTGCCACGGCGGAACTCATGTTCGTAAATAACGCGAAATTTTAAATTTTCCATTTTGTGAACTCAATGACGCAGAGAAAAAACCAAAAGAAAAAAAAAAAAACAAACGAAATACGGTTTTCGAGACACAAATTGATGAGTAAATAGCTGTTTATGTAAATTTGAATTTGGAATTCTAAACCAAAGAGGAGATATTTGAGAGTCAAAGTGGCCAGTAACTACGACAAAATGCCTATTTCATATGTAAGAACCTATTAAACCGATCATTTATTACTGATACTAGCTTTCCGCACGCGGTTTCGCCGGCGTGCAATTCGGTTATATCGCGTTTTTTAGATTTCCCTCGGGAATATATATATATATATTTTTTTTTCAATAAAATGTAGCCTATGTCCTTTCTCAGGGTCTAAAGATTGTCTGTGCCAAATTTAATCAAAATCGGTTTAGAGGTTTAAGCGGGAAAGCGTAACAGACAGACAGATAGAGTTACTTTTGCATTTATAATATTAATATGGACTAGTATGGATTATATTACAAAGATCATTTATTTGATACTGACAAAAGCTGAATTAAATTATGACAAATAAGATAAATCTCCTCTCTCAATCCTTCTCTGTATGAGTGGAGACCTGTGCCCAGCAGTGGGACGATAAAAGGTTGATGATGATGAAATAAGATAAATGGATATTTAAAGAACACAACAGAAAAATCAGATATACTTATATACAATATGTAAAGAAAACCCCGTCCGACCCAAAAGGATAATAAATGTTAGGTATACACATGACAAAATAAAATATGAAATTTTAGTTAATCATCATAGTCACAATACTAATGAATTTTAAAATAATCTTTTTTCCGCGAATTAATTCCAACTTCCCCAAAATTTGGTAACTTTAAAAAAAGTGACAACGCCATTTGAGACGGAGCGAATAGCGATGCGACCACGTGCCGCGTGCCCTGCCCCCCTTCACCCGCGCATGTATGCCTAACGTGTTGCCTACCGCACATGCATTAAGTTACCTCGCTTTTTCGAAATAATATTTATTTTTTTAGGGTTTTTTTTAAGTTAAGCCCGGCTTTGTAGGCATTATAAGCATCAGTTAACGATACCTAACAATACCTTCACGGATCGGACAGGGTTTTTTTTACATATTGTATAGTGACGGACGGAGTGGTTTTTAGTCAAGTAGAGTCTTACAGACCCCTCAAAGCACCTCCAGGGCTGAGGTATTGGAGGATATAACCATAAGAAAAAAAAAAGATAGGGTTGATTAGTTCTTTCATTATTTTTTGTAGTATTTTTTGTTTCTAGTATTTTTTTGGAAATCTGACTGACGGACTAATTAGTTTTTTTTTAGTCAAATACCCTATTATCTGTCTGTCACTTTTTCCAAAATTTGAGAACTTCCCTTCCCCCGGAACCGTTCAGAAAAGCAGAGCTCTCATTGGATATCGCTCGTCGCGCGCAGTGTGCAGAGGCGAGGCCATTGCGCGGCAAAAAGAGAAATTACTTTTTTTGACTATTGTCCTTTGGAAATAAAAAAGAAAGTTGGGAAGTTTTTATTAATTTTTGCTTACGCGAGTTGGGGCCCCCGTATAATATGATACGGCACAGACGGCGGTAGCTACGCCCCTGCTTTTCATAGAAAGGACTTTTTTTCTTTTGAACTAGATCAACACCTCCACAGAACAGATAAAAATCTGTGATCACCTCATTATTTTCCGCCAACGTATATTATTAATACAGACAATCCTGTAATTAAACTTAGAGACAGTAACAATGAACAACTTGTGCTGTTAATTATGAACGCGTCGTTAACCGGCGCCATTTTGTTGCAAATTGGACTAATTTGACAGCTTTCCCCGTCCCCCTTCGTAGGGGTGACAGCCGCCGACTCCCAAGTTGGTGACTGCGAGATAAAAGGGAGTTTGTTTTAAACTTTAACCGTCTTTACGAAAGTTTTGTTAAATCTTACTCGGAGTTTGGATTTCCATTTTTAAAAGCAACAATTTGACCGGGTAGGTCAAATTGTTGCCATCATCATCAAACTTTTTATCGTCGTACTGCTGGATACAAGTCTCCTCTCATACGAGAAGGATTGAGCTTAATTACCAGGCTTGCTCAATGCGGGTTGGAGATTTGAGACTTAAAGTCCAGGACCTCAACTTATTTTCCTTCACCGTTTAATCAGTCATTGGTTTCAAAGATATATTTAGAAAGTATGTATTATATAAGTTTGAAAAGTTACATTGGTACTTGCCTGATCTGGAATCGAACCCCCACACTCATAGTTGAGAGGCTGGTGTTTTAACCACTAGGTCACCTACTGGTTTGGCCTACTGGGTGGGTTTAAAGAGCAAACGTTTCGTGCGAATATGAAGAAGATATGAAGTTTTTTATGAATTATAAACTAAGCATTGATCGCAATCCTGCCTGATGGTATGCAGTGATGCAATCGTTGATGGTAAAGCGCGTTAATTTATGAAGAGCCTATTCACTCTAGCCTTGAAGTCACTTTAATTGTAAATTAAAGTGACACTCGGTGGTAGGCAACAACATCAGCCACAACAACAGCATAAGTTACCACCCACCAGACAAAGTCTTGTCGCCAAGCGATTCGTCGTGTTCCGGCATGATGTCTGGTGAAGCCGTACGGAGGACGGGTCTGAGCAGTTCTGTTGCGATGTGTGCCGGGTACGATGTGCCTAATGTTGTTGTGTCGGGAGTTTGGTCGTGGAGGGTCTCCAGATCATCCTCTGGCGCAGCATCGTCGGTCGTGTTGTTGGGTTAAACATTGCATCACCTCGCTCAACTGCCGTCTTCCTTCCTATTCACTCAGTTTTTTTGAGTGAATAGGCTTAATAAGCTAGTGCGCTTTACCATCAACGATTGCATCACTGCTTGCCATCAGGCGGGATAGCAATAAAGCACTAGTTTATAACTATTAAAAAAAAATGCTAGGTAAATTGTAGTCCCGGTACCCCGGAAGGGCAGATGAAGAACGCTTAGATGTTTTTTTTAGCCGGTAAGAGTCGGGCACACCCCTCCGTGCCCCCGGAGCGAAGGATAGTCCATGAGGATATTTCCATCTTAGAAAAAAAAAAAAAGGTAAATTGTAGTCAGACGCAAACACCGCCCCTGTTAAATTGTTCCAGTCCCACGATGTATGCGGTTAAGACGAGGCGACACGCTTCGTCCGACTCCGGAGCGTAGTGGTGTCAACACCGTAAGGGTACTCGCCCTACGACGGATCGTTTAATGATTCCATCATCAGAGACGGAGGAATTAAATCATGCCTCATGAAGAAGTGAAGTGATAAGAAAATGAATTTTAATTTAATACGAATAATGTTCATATTGACACATGCACAGAAGACATTAAAAAACTACTAACAGCATACAAAACTACTACAATCTGTCAAATTTCTTTAGAGCATTTTGCGCTCTTTTGCGTTCTTAACTTGCCTAATTAAAATTTCTAAATGACTTTTGATTTTGATTGATTCAGGTAGGATTGTTTTCTATTTGAATTTCAAAAGCAAGCGTAGTCCGTAGTAGTCGTAGCACTACGAAAAAACGTAGGCGTAGGCTACCGGTTTCGTAGCCTACTTACGCCTGCGAATTTTTTGTACACATCTAGATCTACATTAGATCAGATGACCGATACATTACATTACATGTGATCCCATGGGCGTACCAAATGGGGAGGCAGCTGCCCCCATGGAAATCTCGCAGAACATGTATCATCATCATCATCTCAATCAGCCTTAAGTGCAGTGTATAAAGTTCTTATTACAAAGTAGTGTAGAAAAACCCATTAATTTTTACGACCCATCAAACATCAAACCAAATTCAACCATACAGCCATGCATTAAAGTCAGAATTATAAAGTAAGTACTAAATGAAAGCAGCATCCAAGTGCTGTGTTGTGCGCTTGTTCAGTTCAACCATTTTTTACGCTGATTGTTGAATCTAGTGTACCTATAAGTGATCTATGGCAAATTCACAAAAAAAAAAATTGTGAATAGCAAGGAATACGGCAGTTGAGCGAGGTGATGTAATGTTAAACCCAACAACACGACCAATGATCCTGTGCCAGAGGGAGATTGATCTGGAGACCCTCCACGACCAAACTCCCGACGGTACGATTTGGCGTACCGTACCCGGCACACATCGCAGCAAAACTGCTCAGACCCGTCCTCCATACGGCTTCACTAGACATCATACTGGAACACGACCCATACAGCATACTATGTTTTTAAGAGTGTCCATGGAGTTTCTTGCACGTTCTTCTCCATAGAGATCTACGCATTGGAACGTGCAATTTAGCTTCACTTTTCTTGGACTGACCGACGTTGACTATTCAAAAGCACCAAAGGATGGTTAATTTGAAATAAACAATTTTGATTTTGATTTTCAATCGCTTGGCGGCAAGACTGTCTGGTGGGTGGTAACTTCTGCCGAGTAAACATTCTAAACTGATTACTTAAAATACTTTGACTTTTATAAATAGAAGCATGGTTATAATCTGTCATTTATACCCCTACTAAAACACAATTGGAAAACAATTTTTCTAAACCAAAGTCAATACTATGCAGTACTAATGATCTACAATAAAACAAAGAGCATAAAGGTCGGGCGTACGGTCCTCGTTACCGGCACGCGTCGCGCTGTGTGATGTCACCCGTGTGAACGAGACGTCATCGGTCTATGGGTAACGTTTTTTTTTGTGTTATGAAGTTGGTAGCATAGATTGAGAGTAATGAGGTGGATAGAATCTGAAAGTTAAAAAAAGAATTGGAAGGTATTTAAATTTTGAGTAGAGTTTTTTTTTTTTGGTTCACTCCTTTCTGTACTTCTGAACGGAAAAGGCAAAGGCATGATACGCCATACAGCCTGGACTTAGTAAGTTTTGAGTATGGAGTAGTTTCATCATATTTTATGGTGCAGGTTTATGGAGCAGTTTTTGTCGTCCCACTGCTGGGCACAGGTCTCCTCTGATACAGAGAAGGATTGAGCATAATCACCACGCTTGCTCAATTTGGGTTGGCGATTTCAAAATTAAGGTTTCCTCAAGATGTTTTCCTTCACCTTGTAATCAGCTATTGGTGTCCAAAAGTTACATTGGTACTTGCCGGACCTAGAATCGAACCCGCACACTCATAGTTGAGAGGCTGGTGTTTTAACCACTAAGCCACCAACGCCACGTAGTTTGGACTATATTTATTTTATAATTATACGGTCATCATCATCATCATCTCAGCGTTAATCCCAGTCGCATCCGTAGTTTTTTAGCTTTGGAGTCTGGGGTCCGCTTTACCAGTCTAACTGCTGATTGTGGTTAAACTTCGATATTTTCCGTGAATCGACTGCCGTCTGATCTCCACAACCCCAAGGCGATAAGCAATGCAGTTAAACCAATTGTTAGACTTTTGAGAGCTCCAACAACCTGTAACGACTGCCACTAGATGTTCATATGGCAATCGGGACCAACGCCTTAACGTGCTTTCCGAGGCACGACCAGAAATGAAATGCAATGAAATGAAATGAAATGAAATCGTTTATTAAGCAAGTAGGATCACTGATCACTTTTACACGTCATATTTATTTTTTTTTACTAGATGAAGCCGGCATTTCCTAACTGACTACCTCTGAGAAGAAATAACCGAAACAAACTCAGGGATCATCGTCTACAGAGCTGTGCAAATATTCATATTCATGCACACAAATATTTGCACTGTGCGGGGATCGAACCCGCGCCTCCTTGCGCAACGGCCACGTTCACTACCGCTACCCCACGGAGGCTGTCAAAATGTGTGTTAAATTATACGGTATTGAGCTGTAACGGCGCTTCCCTTGTTTGCAGATCCTTACTAATATTATAAATGCGAAAGTATCTCTGTCTGTCTGTCCGGCTTTCACGCCAAAACTACTGAACCGATTGTAGTGAAATTTGGTACACAGATAGTCTAGAGCCTGCGAAAGGACATAGGCTATATAATATCCAGCTTCGACCAATAGGAGCAGAGCAGTGACAAAAAATGCTGCGAAAACGGGAGCGAACGCGGACGTAATATTGCTCCCATTATTTTAACGCTTATTTTATATCAATTGAGCTCTGCGGGCTGTAAACTGAAGTCCACGTGAACGGAGTCGCTAGAAACAGCTAGTTTAAAATAAATTTAAGTTCAAGCTTATACTTAATACATATTTCACGAAGAGGAAGACAGAAAATAAATATTATTGTAAACGTGTCAAATTAATCCATTTATACTTTGACTAGCGGCCGCCAGCGACTTCGTTCGCGTTGTACCTACGAGTTGTTTCATTGTAGATCTTTAGTACAGCATAGTATTGACTTCGGTTTAGAAAAAGTGTTTACCGTTTGTGTTTTAGGGGTAGGTATAAATAACAGATTATACCTAACCATGCTTCTATTTGTAAAAGTCAACGTAATATACATAATCAGTTTAGAATGTTTACTCGGGGTAGGCCATAACATCGGCTGCCGGCTACCACCCTCCAGACAAAGTCTTGCCGCCAAGCGATTCGTCGTGTTCCAGTATGATGTCTGGTGAAGCCGTACGGAGAACGGCTCTGAGCAGTTGTGTTGGCTCAAAGTCACTCAAAGGGCAATGGAGAGGACTATGCTTGGGGTTTCTCTGCACGATCGAATCAGGAATGAGGAGATCCGCAGAAGAACGAGAGTAACCGACATAGCCCGAAGAATTGCAAGACTAAAGTGGGAGTGGGCTGGACACATTGCCCGTAGGACCGATGCCCGATGGGGCCGAGGGGTTCTCAAGTGGCGACCACGCACCGGAAGACGTAGCGTGGGTAGGCCCCCGACAAGGTGGACCGACGACCTGGTGGTCGCGGGAAACCGCTGGATGCGGGAGGCGCAGGCCCGGTCGTCGTATAGAACCTTGGGGGAGGCCTATGTCCAGCAGTGGACGTCTTTCGGCTGAAATGATGATGATGATGATGTTGAATCTTTGTGCGCTATAGTGATAAGTCCTCGTTTACACTTGGTTTAGTAATTAGGGGAGTTCACAAGCGCGGATCCAGGGGGGGGTCATGGGGGTCATGACCCCCCCCTGGGCTGGGTCCAGGAGTACCTAGCACAGAAGGATTTTATTTAAGTACTTTCAATATTTAATCAATTTATATAATACATACTTTGTTTGCCGGCAAACGCATTATTCGGGAACGCATTCAACTTTTGAATGCGCTGGGCATTCAAAAGTTGAATTTTGCCGCGCTACCGCCGTCACGGCCGCCAACATTCAAATGTCACATTTTTGTGTCACATTTCATTTTACTTGCGCGCACTTTGTTTATTAATCAGTTTCTTCATTATGCATTGAACACACACACACACTGTGTGTGTGTTCAAACTCAAATATTATGGTTGTAATGTTCTTAAAGTACCTCGTAGGTAGATAAGTAGGTGCCTACTTACTGATAGAGGGGATTTATATACGGACGACAGCAGTTCAAGCTATCGGAAACTGTCAAATATTCCCAATCAACTTTGAGCCTTCATAGTTTAGCAATAAGGTTGACGTCTGTACATTCTTCTTCTTCTTCCTGTGCCTCTTCAATCCTGAAGGTTGGCCGTCAGCTTCTTGTATTCGGTCTTCTCAACCGCGAGACGGAGCAGTTTTTCAACTCTCTCTTCCACTGTCCACTCCCTGATGTTTCGCAGCCACGACTTTCTCTTTCGTCCAGCGCGCCTTTTTACTTCTACCTTGCCCATCATAATGAGTTGGAGTAGCGTATATCACTAGCGTAGACTCGGGGACATCTGTCGCCCCCCAAACATCAGGACCCGAGGTGGCGGCGCGAAGTGTTCCACGCGCGCTACTTTTAGACGTCACGGGGGGAGTCCTACACCTCACTCCCCCCCCTGACCTGAGGAGGCCCACGGTGGTGGGCCAGCACCAATCGGGGGTTGCGGAAGCAGTATTAGTTCTCGCAGCCCCCGGTGTAGGTGTGAGACGGATCAGCCGGGTGGTTTTTAGTCAGTAAGAGTCTGACAGACCCCGTCGCCCGCCCCAGGGCGGCGGAATCCATGAGGATTTTCCACTCGGAAAAAAAAGCGTATATCTATCGTGTCGGAGCATCTGGCCGAGATAATCTATTTTGCGTTTCTTTATGGTGGGCAACAACTTTCGAGGCATTAGAACGCGCTGAACGGTGTCAACTCTACTTTTGGGTCCAGCTTATGCGCAGCATACGACGGTAGCACCACATTTCAAAAGCCTGCAAGCGTCGTGTAGTGTCCTCTTTCAGAATCCATGCTTCGCAGCGGGACATGACGAACGACAGGCCATACGTAGTACATCAGTAATCTCACTCGGAGCTTTATGTGGAGTTTACGACAGCACAGAACTTTGTTCGTTTTGTTAAAAGATGCTCGGGCAAGTTCTATCCGGGTCTTAATTTCTTGGTCGGACTCCCATGCTTCATTTACCTAAGCACCGAGATACTTATCCTGTCGTACCCGCTCAAGTTGTTTGCCTGCCACTGATATGCTAGGACATAAGTCTTGGTTTCTAGAGACCACCATAAATATTGTCTTGCTGATGTTCATCGACAGACCGGCTTTCTCGCTGCACTCATTGATTTTATCTACAATGGTTTGCAAATCTTGTTCAGAGGCTGCAATGAGAACAGTGTCGTCCGCATAACGCAGGTTATTAACGACCTTGCCATTGATTTTCACTCCGGCTTCCAGACCTTCAAGAGCCTCCGACATCACTACCTCGGAATAGATATTGAAGAGCAACGGAGACACAGCCTTGCAGAGCTCCACGACAGATCTTGATTTCCTCGGTCTCCTCATTTTTAACTTTGATTGTAGCTACTTGGTTCTCGTACAGATTACGGATAATCCTGACGTCCTTGCCATCGAGTTCAATATCTGTTAATAGACCCAGGAGGTGCTGGTGCTTAACCCGGTCGAATGCCTGTTCGTAATCTATAAAGCACAGCAGTGCATATCCCTGCATTTTTTTACGAGGACGTTGAGGGCAAAAAGAGCTTCACGAATACCGACACCAGAGCGAAATCCGAATTGACTGTTTGTTCGTCACATTTCGGTCTTACCCTGTTCTGTATGATGTTTCTGTTGCTGTAAGAACACTTCGTCTGTACATACCTACGTTTTTTTTTGCCGTAAGTCTAAGGTCTAAGCGTTTTTTTTTTGTTTCCTGGTTGGAAAATCCTCATGCATGTCCGCCGCCCTGGGGTGGGCGACAGGGTCTGTCAGACACCTACTGACTAAAAACCACCCCGGTGTTCCATCTCGCACCTACACCGGGGTTGCGAGAACGAACACTGCTTCCGCAACCCCCGATTGGTGCTGGCCCACCACTGTGGGCCTCCTCGGCTGAATGATGTGTACGACTCCCCCCATGACGTCTAAGAGTGGCGCGTGTGGAACACTTCGCGCCGCCACCCCGGGTCCTGATGTTTGGGGGGCGACAGATGTCCCCGAGTGTGTCGCTGAAAGAGGGCGTTATCCGCCCTCCGCCGACGCCCGGTGCGCCTGCTGTGGGTCGGGTGAGAGGACGAGATCTCCCTCTCCCTGTCCACAGCCTCTGCGAGACCACTGTTTCGCAGAAGTAAACCACCGCATCCCAGGACTCATCACTGCCGACCATCGACTCGATTACGGCAGTGACAGCTCCTGCCGGCCGAGATGAAGGCACGGCGATGTGATCAGTAGTGCTACCGGGCGTCCAGCTCCATGTTTATGCAACACAGGTACTTTCCGAAGCAACCATGCCCCGAAAGTTCCTGTGTAATCCGAAACATCAGGGAGCCCTGCCTTCTCCCGAGCCAGTCCGCCAGTACCGGCCGGATCGCCTCGATGGTGGTGAGGCCTGCGGTAGGGCACGAAAGCCTGTCCCGCCATTCTGCCACCAGGACCTCTCGGAGCTGCGACCGACGCTGCTCGAGCTGACGCCGTGAGCCGGGTGGCGGCGCCCGCCGGAGACCATGAAACCATGGCCTCCGACTTGTTGAGCGCCACCTCCAGGCCTAGGCGACGTATGCGGCCCACCACCTGTGATACCGCAGCCGTCGCCAGCAACGTTGTTTCCCTGTGCGAGCTCTCCCGGGCGGTGACCAGCGTGTCGTCCGCTTAACTCGTCAGATCTCCCCTCAGTCTGAGCTCGCCTCTCAGCACCAAGTGGTACGTCGTCTACGTTACGAAAAATCAAAGCATGGGAAAGAGCTTCAATGATTGAAGAACGTCTAACCGGACTGGCACTTCTCCTTCTTCTTCGTCCATAAAAACGTACCCATTGAAATAGATGAAGTGATAAAACATTTCGGCAGGAGACGTAAAAGAAAAATTGATTTCGTTATTTAATTAGGTATTTTTATGTTCAGTAGGTACTTATTAATAAAATACCTTCTTTTTAATTGTATCTATTATTATCAAAGTTTAATTAAAACTTCTTCTGACTTGACCACGACTATGTGACCCCCCTGGCGCCAAAGCTGGATCCGCCCTGGGAGTTCATACATGTTCTGAGAGGTTTCCAGGGGGACAGCTGCCTCCCCATTGGGTACGCCCATGGGACCACATGTAATGTAATGTTTCGGACTGATGAATACAAAAAATTCGCAGGCGTAAGTAGGCTACGAAACCGGTAGCCTACGCCTACGTTTTTTCGTAGTGCTACGACTACTACGAACTATGCTACGCTTCAAAAGCAATAAGTATTGCTTTTGAAAGTCTTTCTTTCTTTTCATTAAAGTGAATACTATTTCAACTTTTCAATGACCTCTGTGGTTAGATACCACAATTTTGCCAATAGCACGTGTAACAAATTATAGGAATTCTTTAAAAAAATATTTCACAATAATGACGGATATCGCCAATCATCATCATCTCAGCATTAATCCCAGTCGCATCCGAAGCTTTTCAGCTTTGGAGTCTGTGGTCCGCTTTACCAGTCTAACTGCTGATTTTGGCTAAATATTTTCCGTGAAGCGACTGCCGTCTGACCTCCACAACCCGAAAGCGATATCGAAGCATTGCAGTTAGACCAATTGTTGGACTTTTGAGGGTTCCAACAACCCGTAACGACTGCCATTAGATGTTCGTATGACAACCGGGACCAACGGCTTAACTTGCTTTCCGAGGCACGACCAGACCAGTGAAAATATTCATATTCATGCATACAAATATTTGCACTGTGCGGGGATCGAACCCGCGCGTCCTTGCGCAGCGGCCGGCGGATATCACCAATGACAGTTGAAAAAAACGGCCGCGTGAGCCAACTAAGAGGAGATTTGATGCAAAGCCATTATGTGGCCACTATGCTGCGATATTTCAATGTTCTTTATGCATTACTTACTAAATGCACTTTTTACTACATAAATAACGCGCTTTCATTTAGTAAACGACACTATAAATAATTTTAAAAGTCCAATGAAAAATGCGCGTGACACTCATCTTAGCTTCCCGTTAAAAACTCCCGTTTTGAAAGTCAAATAGAAAAAAATCCTGCCTCATCATCGACCTTTTTATCGTCCCACTGCTGGGCACAGGTCTCCTCTCATACAGAGAAGGATTGAGCGTAATCACCACACTTGCTCAATGCGGGTTGGTCCACAGTCCAGGTTTCCTCAAGATAACCGTCTAATTCTTGAAGGATTAGACGGTTATCTTGAGGTTAATCAATCAAAATCAAAAGTCATTTAGAAATTCTAATAAGGTAAGATAAGAACGCAAAAGAGCGCAAAATGCTCTATAGAAATTTGACAGATTGTAGTAGTTTTGTATGCTGTTAGCAGTTTTTTAATGTCTTCTGTGCCTGTGTCAATATGAACATTATTCGTATAAAATTAAAATTCATGTTCTTATCACTTCACCTCTTCATGACGCATGACTTAATTCCCCCATCTCCCGTACGGAGGACGGGTCTGAGCAGTTGTGTTGCGATGTGTTGCGGGTACGATGCGCCAAATGTTGTTGTGTCCGGAATTTGGTCGCGGAGAGTCTCCAGATCAATCTCCCTCTAGCGCAGCGTCGTTTGGTGGTGTTGGTCTTGGGTTTAACATTTCATCACCTTTTTTTTTTACGAGTAAAATGCATTTACGCACCGTACCCGCCGCTAGCTAGGCGACAGGCGTGTGTGGGACTCGCCCGGCCGGAGCCGGGAATACCCACTAAAGACACTCGGTTCCCTCAAGCCCTGCGTTGAGAGTGACCCGGGCTCGGCCCGAAGATCTGACTCCGGGCCACTCTCAGGGCTTACCGGCCTAATTTAGACCGGTTTCCGCGCCTAGGGAGGATTACCCGGGAACGGATGCCGACCGACGCGAGGTGGACCGCCTCCTCCCACTCGCGCGCCCTCACCGCGACCATGGTGTCGTCCGCGAAACAGACCACATCCATTCGCGGCAAGAGCGCGCCACGCAGAACCCAGTTGTACCCCAGGTTCCAGAGCAGGGGACCAAGCACTGATCCCTGGGGTACACCTACCTTCATGGTCCACGACTGGACGCGACCCTCTGCGTCCTCGTACAGGATTTTCCTCTCGCAGAGGTAGTCCGACACGAGGGCGCAGAGGTAGAGGGGCACTTCGTGGAACTTCAGTGCCGCCTCTATGCATTCGTGGGGGAGGGTGTTGAACGCGTTCGCGATGTCTAACGACACCGCGACGACACCCTCACCCCTTGCTGTGGCCGCCTCAGTCCACCTCTTGAGGCGAGCCACCGCGTCCATCGTGGACCGGCCGGTCCGAAAGCCGTACTGGCAGTCCGCCAGCTGCGATCCCCTGCTTTCCAGGTGCTCCTGGATGCGAGCGGCGAGAATCCTCTCGAAGCATTTGCCGCTCTCATCCAGGAGCACGACCGGCCTATAGCCCGACGGTGAGTCGGGGGGACGTCCGTCCTTGCGAAGGAGGCACAGCCTACCCACCCTCCATCTCCTGGGGAAGCGGCCCGTCGCGATACATGTATTCATGACCGCTCGGAACCGATCCCCAGGTGCTCCATGGCTAGTGCCACCACCTTCGCAGGGGCGCCGTCCGGGCCCGGAGCCTTGTTTTTGGCTCGGAGCCTCTCCCTGACGGAGTTCAACTCACCGTCGGTCACGGGAGGCCCATCAGTCCACACCTCCAGAGTGGATGAGCTGGAGGCGGGCATCCTAGGGGGCGTGAAGGGTCCCGGTTTCGGAAAAAGAGTTTCCAGGACCCTTCCCAATAGGGCTGGTTCCATACAGAAGGTGGGGGGTGCCGCTCCCTGCAGCATTCCCCTCACCACCCTGTACGGCCTCCCCCAGGGGTCGCTGTCGAGGAGTGCCAGAAACTCCTCAGCGGTAGCGACCTTTGCCCTCCATATGGCGGTACGCAGGGCTCGATGGGCCTCTCTGTACGCCCGGCGAAGACCGTCCTCTTCGCCGGGCTTACGGCGCGCCTCCTGCACCTCAGTAGGCGCGCCGTGCAGCCATACTGGCGGCACGCAGGTGAGCGAGTTCCTGCGTCCACCAGTAAGTCTGCTTCCTCCGGCGGTAACCCCGGGCCCTCGGCATGGCGGCGCTGCAGACCACTTCTAGGTCTTCAGCGAGGAGGTCCGCCATGCCGTCCGCGTCTCCCGTGAGGTGGGCCGGCGGTTCGGCCCACGCTCGGAACACCGCCACCTCCTCGGCGACGTCCCTGCAGAGGTGCGCAAGCGCCCACCTCGGGAACGAGGAGGCGCCTGCCGCGGGGCCCAGGTGAAGCGGGACCCGCCGTGGAGTTCTCGAACCGGACGTACCTGTGATCCGAGATCTCCACCGCCGTCCCTACCCGCCAGTTCCGGATCCGGTTGGCCAGGGTCGAGGTGGCCAGGGTGACATCCACTATTGATTCCCTGCCACCTCACGCACGTCGGGGTACTGCCCCGGTTGAGGACCTGGAGACCCAAGCAGTGGGCCCATTCCGCCAGGTCCTCACCGAAAACGTTGGTGACGGGAGACCCCCAAGCACTATGCTTGGCATTGAAGTCTCCCGCCACCAGCACGGGGCGTGGAGCCGCCCTCTGGACCGCCACTTCGACGGCGGCCAAGAGGCGCTCAAACTCGGCCCGGCTGCGATTGGGGGAGAAGTACGTGGAAATGACCACTAATCCCCCCCATTGCGCCGCCACGAACCCCGGCCCCCTCTCCCTAAGAACGAGAGGGGGGCCAGTGCTCGCGGCGGGTCTTGCGATCGCAGCCAGGCCATCCGATGACCCCAGCCAACCGGTAGACGCCGGGATGGAATGTGGCTCTGCCACCACCGCCAGATCCGCCCCCCACTCCGCCATGTCTTGGCACAACAGGTCCTGCGACCTGGCGGAGTGGTTGGCGTTGACTTGTAGTATGACACCGATGGACCTACTGGGCATTCGCAGTGTCCATCGGTGTCCCCTCTGTTGCGGTGGCCGCAGAGCCTCCTGTTGCGGTGGCCGCAGGGCCTGCCGCTGGCGGTCCCACTGCGAAACGGCCCCGAACCGGTGGGGCATTGCAGGCGGAGCCGGCCATTCTGTGGCCGCTGGGTAGGCCCCTGTCCGTGCATACCGCACACTTCACAGGGGCATTGCAGCCCCTGGCCATATGGCCCGCCTGACCGCATCGGAAGCAGAGGCCGCTCCTGTCCGCTTTGGACGGGCAGAGCGCCGCAGTGTGCCCCTTCTCCAGGCACCTGCGACAGCGCATGGGGCGCTGCTCCAGCAGGTGGATGGAGGCGACGCTCCAGCCCGCCTCGATTTTGCCCCGTTCAGCAAGCCCTTTTGCGGCCTCTATGGGGCACGCCACACGGACGGAGCCCGTTCCCCTCGCCCCAATGGCAATGGAGCCGACCCGGATTTGGTCCGGATGGCATTCGGTCGCTGCGGCTAGGATCCCCTTCAGCTCCTCAGCCGTCAGCGACTCGTCGAGCCCTGCCACCCGGATCTCTGCCATCTTTGTGGGCCGGGACACGTCAGCCACCTCCCCAATCACCTCTGCCATTTTTTTGGCAAATGCGTCGGCCTGGGAGGGGGAGGTCTCCTTCGGGAGCTCTAGGAGGCAGGCTCCCGTCATGGTCCTCCTTATTTTTCCCGGCCTCACCCCGAGCTCCGTCATATTTATGGCCGCCTTGGCCCTTTTGAGGGCATCCACGTACGTGGTGCCCCCACTTATCGCCTCCGGCTTGAGGGCCACGAGGACGGCAGGCCTTTTCGGCACCTTAGGGACCTTCTTGGGGACCTTCTTGGGGGCCGCCGGTTTGGGCCCCTTAGGTTTCGGGCCCGGAGTGGGAGCACGGGCGGCGGCGGCCTTCGTCTTCTTCTTACGGACCACCGTGGCCCACGACTCCCTCTCCAGGACCAGAAGCTGCACCTCCCTGGAGCCTCCGGCGACCTGCTCCAGGGCGCGTTTCGGCTCAGGGGCAGGTGCCTCTGCCCCTCCGCGCCCGCTCGGTCCCTTCGGCTTCTTCGCCGGAGCCGGCCTCGCCTTCTTGGGCAGGTTAGCCGGCGGCATGAGTGTCGCCAGCTTTGCCTCTTGCCTCTCCCTCACCGGGGGCCGTCCCGATCGCCTGGCGGCCGCCAGGGACAGGCAATGGGACTTTGCCGGCAGCAGGCGGCCGTCCTTCTCGAGGCCCTCCAGCTGCGCGGTGATGAACCCCCCAAAATGGTCCATCAGCGTGCGCTGGAGGGTCTCCATGCCCCGGGCAAAATCGTCCCGGGTTATCTCAGTGCCCCCGGAGGGGGGGAGCCGCGGGGCCGACGCCGGGACTGGCCCCTGGGGCCGCTTCTTTGGCGAACGAGGGCCCTCTCTTTCCGAGAAGGCCCTGCGCAGACCGGCCACCTCCTTCTGTAGGGCCGACAGCTGCCCCTGCAGGCGCTTGTTGTCGGCCCTCAACTTCCTTACCTCCTCGTCTTCTTTCCGGGAGGTCAGGGTCCTAACGGCTTCGAGCATTTTGCTCGTCGCATCCCTGATCTCCCGGATGCACGTTCCCTTCAGGTTCTTCGATTTTTTTAGAACCCCTTCAATGACTGCCGCCCCTTCCTCAGCCTTCGTCCGAAGGTCACTGGGTGCAGCCATTGAGGGGCTGCTCCTTCCTTCTCGTCCCGCAGGGTGGGCCTCATTTTCGGAATCCGTCAGTGTGGACTCCGTGTCCGATGGCCCACTCCTTAAGAATCTCCTGGCCTGGGAGAGCCCCACCGCATGGTGGGACCCGCCCCTGCCAGCCCCCTTCCTCAGGATCTTGGAAGCTGGTCTGTCCGGGTTTCCGGATCCAGCTCCCTCACCATCTGTCGCGCTGCCTGACCAGTGCTTCCGTGAGGCCTTCTTTCTTTCCCCCACGGAACCATCATGGGCAGACGGCGTGTCTCGCCCCCCTCGCTCGATGTCAGCGATACCACCGACAGTCGTCCAGTGGCACCGGTGGCATCAATCTCCGCCATCCTCCTAACCGTTTCGTTTCCTTCCGTATTGCTATCCAAGTCCGAAGTAGATCGCCTAATGTCGTCTTTTTTATTTGTACCAGTCCGTTTTGTTGCTTTTTTTGTTGTTTTGTCTTCCATATCTATACCCACGAGAATTAGCGGTTTGAATGCCAACACAAGAGCAGAGCGTCGTACTCCAGGTAAGCCTACATACTGTAGAGGGCGGCAGGTATCTACAGTGGGGAGCTCTAACGACTGGACTTCCTCCAGCCATTCATCCTCTCGCCGAGCCCCCAAAACTTAGGATTAGATTGCAATTTTCGACGGATTACTAGTCCGTCAGGCCTGCAATAACCTAGAGACGGGATATGCCGCCCGTGGTTCGGCCGTTTTATAGAGGTGTCCCCTCGTGGCCCGGACAAACGCCCCGACAGCCCCCGGTCCCCGAAGGGATTACGGTATACCCCAGCATGCATCCACTTCGACTCTGCTTAACAGAGTGGAAGCGGATGCATGCGAACCCCTAATAGCCAGGTTCCCATCAACGACCATCAAAGATGATCGGTGATTGAAACCTGGCCCTTCCCCGTGTGAAGTATTTGCCGCCGGACCCAAGAGTCCACCAGAACTCGGTGGGCAGTTGGGGCCGGCGTTGCCCAGGGTGCGCCACGTGGAGGCTCTTCGACTAGCACCCCAACATTGCATCACCTGGCTCAACTGCCGTCATCCTCCCTATTCCTAAGTTTTTTAAGTGAATAGGCTTAATAAACTAGTGCGCTTTACCATCAACGATTGCATCACTGCTTACCATCAGGCCGGATTGCAGTCTAGTACTACTTTAAAATTAATAAAAAAAAAAAAAAACTCCTTTCCATCATCGGACGACCCGTCGCTCGTACGGCGAGTACCTTTACGTTGTTAACACCACTACGCTCCGGAGTCGAGGAGGACGAAGCGTGTCGCCTCGTCTTTACCGCATACATCGTGGGACTGGAACAATTTACCAGGGGCGGTGTTTGCGTCTGACTACAATTTACCTTTTTTCCCAAAGGTGGAACATGGACTATTTTCCGCTCGGGGACGCGGAGAGGTGTGCTCTTACTGGCTATAAAACCATCTAAGCGTTCGTTATCTGCCTTTTCGGGGTACTGGACTACAATTTACCTCATCATCATCATCATCATCAGCCCCTACTCGTCTACTACTGGACACAGGCCTCCTTTATGGCACGCCAACAAGCTCGATCATGAGCAGCTCTCCGCCAGCCACTACCAGCCACCTTTTTGATGTCGTCGCTCCATCTCGCCCAAGGGCGTCCCACGCTACGTTTGCCGAGACGCTGTCTCCACTCGAGGACTCCTTTACCCCAACGGTATTTCTGCGGCATATGTGACCAGCCCATTGCCACTTCAGCTTGCTAATCCTCTCAGCTATGTCGATTTACCTAGCAATTTATAATTTAAGTGACTTCAAGACTAGAGTGAATAGGCCCTTCATAAATTAACGCGCTTCACCATCAACGATTGCATCACTGCATACCATCAGGCAGGATTGCGGTCAATGCTTAGTTTATAATTCATAAAAAAAACTTCATATCATCTTCATATTCGCACGAAACGTTTGCCCTTTAAACCCACCCACTAGGTCAAACCAGTAGGTAACCTAGTGGTTAAAACACCAGCCTCTCAACTATGAGTGTGCGGGTCCGATTCCAGGTCAGGTAAGTACCAATGTAACTTTTCTAAGTTATGTGTACTTTCTAAGTATACCTTGGAAACCAATGACTGATTAAACGGTGAAGGAAAACATCTTGAGGTAACCTGGATTTTAAGTCTGAAATCGCCAACCCACATTGAGCAAGCGTGGTGAAATCAAAATTAAAAGTCATTTATTCTTCTTCTTTTGTTTAGAGTGAATACTACTTCAACTCTTCAATGGCCTCTGTGGTTAGATACCACAATTTTGCCAATAACACGTGTAACAAATTATAGAAATTTGTTAAAAAAAATATTTCACAATAATGGCGGATATCGCCAAATTATAGAAATTTGTTAAAAAAAAATATTTCACAATAATGGCGGATATCGCCAATGACTGCAGTTGAAACAACGGCCGCGTTAGCCGACTAAGAGGAGATTTGATACAAAGCCATTATTATTATTGTGGCCACTATGCTGCGATATTTTAATGTTCTTTATGCATTATTTACTGAATGCACTTTTTACTACATAAATCACGCGCTTTTATTTAGTAAACGACACTATAAATAATTTTAAAAGTCCAATGAAAAATGCGCGTGACACTCATCTTAGCTTCCCGTCAAAAAACCCCCAAGTCATTTATTCAAACTAGGCTGAGAATCAGCACTTTTTGAACGTCAATATTACATATGACAGTCCCCCAAAACGCCCACCCATCGACATTTCCTAAATGCTTTCGCTGGGAAAAGAAGTGGCCAAGCGCGGATCCAGGGGGTCATGGGGGTCATGACCCCCCCCTGGGCTGGGTCCAGGAGTACCTAGCACAGAAGGATTTTATTTAAGTACTTTCAATATTTAATCAATTTATATAATACATACTTTGTTTGCCGGCAAACGCATTATTCGGGAACGCATTCAACTTTTGAATGCGCTGGGCATTCAAAAGTTGAATTTTGCCGCGCTACCGCCGTCACGGCCGCCAACATTCAAATGTCACATTTCATTTTACTTGCGCGCACTTTGTTTATTAATCAGTTTCTTCATTAAGCATTGAACACACACACACACTGTGTGTGTGTTCAAACTCAAATATTATGGTTGTAATGTTCTCGTAAAAGTACCTCGTAGGTGGATAAGTAGGTGCCTACTTACTGATAGAGGGGGATTTATATAATATTCCCAATCAACTTTGAGCCTTCATAGTTTAGCAATAAGGTTGACGTCTGTACATTCTTCTTCTTCTTCCTGTGCCTCTTCAATCCTGAAGGTTGGCCGTCAGCTTCTTGTATTCGGTCTTCTCAACCGCGAGACGGAGCAGTTTTTCAACTCTCTCTTCCACTGTCCACTCCCTGATGTTTCGCAGCCACGACTTTCTCTTTCGTCCAGCGCGCCTTTTTACTTCTACCTTGCTCATCATAATGAGTTGGAGTAGCGTATATCACTAGCGTAGACTCGGGGACATCTGTCGCCCCCCAAACATCAGGACCCGAGGTGGCGGCGCGAAGTGTTCCACGCGTGCTACTTTTAGACGTCACGGGGGGAGTCCTACACCTCACTCCCCCCCCCTGACCTGAGGAGGCCCACGGTGGTTGGCCAGCACCAATCGGGGGTTGCGGAAGCAGTATTAGTTCTCGCAGCCCCCGGTGTAGGTGTGAGACGGATCAGCCGGGTGGTTTTTAGTCAGTAAGAGTCTGACAGACCCCGTCGCCCGCCCCAGGGCGGCGGAAATCCATGAGGATTTTCCACACGGAAAAAAAAGCGTATATCTATCGTGTCGGAGCATCTGGCCGAGATAATCTATTTTGCGTTTCTTTATGGTGGGCAACAACTTTCGAGGCATTAGAACGCGCTGAAGGACGGTGTCAACTCTGACCTTTTGGGTCCAGCTTATGCGCAGCATACGACGGTAGCACCACATTTCAAAAGCCTGCAAGCGTCGTGTAGTGTCCTCTTTCAGAATCCATGCTTCGCAGCGGGACATGACGAACGACAGGCCATACGTAGTACATCAGTAATCTCACTCGGAGCTTTATGTGGAGTTTACGACAGCACAGAACTTTCTTCATTTTGTTAAAAGATGCTCGGGCAAGTTCTATCCGGGTATCGGGTAATTTCTTGGTCGGACTCCCATGCTTCATTTACCTAAGCACCGAGATACTTATCCTGTCGTACCCGCTCAAGTTGTTTGCCTGCCACCGATATGCTAGGACATAAGTCTTGGTTTCTAGAGACCACCATAAATATTGTCTTGCTGATGTTCATCGACAGACCGGCTTTCTCGCTGCACTCATTGACTTCTCGGTCTCCTCATTTTTAACTTTGATTGTAGCTACTTGGTTCTCGTACAGATTACGGATAATCCTGACGTCCTTACCATCGAGTTCAATATCTGTTAATAGACCCAGGAGGTGCTGGTGCTTAACCCGGTCGAATGCCTGTTCGTAATCTATAAAGCACAGCAGTGCATATCCCTGCATTTTTTACGAGGACGTTGAGGGCAAAAAGAGCTTCACGAATACCGACACCAGAGCGAAATCCAAATTGACTGTTTGTTCGTCACATTTCGGTCTTACCCTGTTCTGTATGATGTTTCTGTTGCTGTAAGAACACTTCGTCTGTACATACCTACGTTTTTTTTTTTGGTGAGGGAAATTGAAGGTCCTAAGCTTCGTAAGTCTAAGGTCTAAGCGTTTTTTTTTTTTTGTTTCCTGGTTGGAAAATCCTCATGCATGTCCGCCGCCCTGGGGTGGGCGACAGGGTCTGTCAGACACCTACTGACTAAAAACCACCCCGGTGTTCCATCTCGCACCTACACCGGGGTTGCGAGAACGAACACTGCTTCCGCAACCCCCGATTGGTGCTGGCCCACCACTGTGGGCCTCCTCGGCTGAATGATGTGTACGACTCCCCCCATGACGTCTAAGAGTGGCGCGTGTGGAACACTTCGCGCCGCCACCCCGGGTCCTGATGTTTGGGGGGCGACAGATGTCCCCGAGTGTGTCGCCCCTGGACCAGTTTAGGGTGGCTGATAGAGGGCGTTATCCGCCCTCCGCCGACGCCCGGTGCGCCTGCTGTGGGTCGGGTGAGAGGACGAGATCTCCCTCTCCCTGTCCACAGCCTCTGCGAGACGACTGTTTCGCAGAAGGAAACCACCGCATCCCAGGACTCATCACTGCCGACCATCGACTCGATTACGGCAGTGACAGCTCCCTGCCGGCCGAGATGAAGGCACGGCGCAGCTCCTCCGCGCGTGGCATACTCTGCCAGCGTATGCCGCTCTCGGCAGTTGATGCAGTAGTGCTACCGGGCGTCCAGCTCCATGTTTATGCGACACAGGTACTTTCCGAAGCAACCATGCCCCGAAAGTACCTGTGTAATCCGAAACATCAGGGAGCCCTGCCTTCTCCCGAGCCAGTCCGCCAGTACCGGCCGGATCGCCTCGATGGTGGTGAGGCCTGCGGTAGGGCACGAAAGCCTGTCCCGCCATTTTGCCACCAGGACCTCTCGGAGCTGCGACCGACGCTGCTCGAGCTGACGCCGTGAGCCGGGTGGCGGCGCCCGCCGGAGACCATGAAACCATGGCCTCCGACTTGTTGAGCGCCACCTCCAGGCCTAGGCGACGTATGCGGCCCACCACCTGTGATACCGCAGCCGTCGCCAGCAACGTTGTTTCCCTGTGCGAGCTCTCCCGGGCGGTGACCAGCGTGTCGTCCGCTTAACTCGTCCGATCTCCCCTCAGTCTGAGCTCGCCTCTCAGCACCCAGTGGTACGTCGTCTACGTTACGAAAAATCAAAGCATGGGAAAGAGCTTCAATGATTGAAGAACGTCTAACCGGACTGGCACTTCTCCACGTCCATAAAAACGTACCCATTGAAATAGATGAAGTGATAAAACATTTCGGCAGGAGACGTAAAAGAAAAATTGATTTCGTTATTTAATTAGGTATTTTTATGTTCAGTAGGTACTTATTAATAAAATACCTTCTTTTTAATTGTATCTATTATTATCAAAGTTTAATTAAAAACTTCTTCTGACTTGACCACGACTATGTGACCCCCCTGGCGCCAAAGCTGGATCCGCCCTTGGAAGTGGCGGAAGAAACTCCCTAGCAGCACAGCTGTCTATTCATTTAGAAAAAACACAATAGTTTATACAATACTATGTAGGTATAGTAATACAAGAGAGAAAATAATAAAAATATACAAATATGCCAGCTAGCCACGCCAAAATACCAGAAAAGCAAAACAAAAAATAAAATATCACTGAAATGTAAAAAGTAAAAACTTATTACATACCTAAATAAAAGCCCCTGGCATAAAGGGCGTGACAGCTCACTTATTTGTGCATTGTAAAAAGCAAATTATATGAACTCATATAATGTGTCAGTAAGCTAATTCTGGAGAAGGAACACAAATATTGTCTTGAGTTAATCAGAGCGACCAGCTATTCTTATCATTTAAATAGTCATTTACAATTAAGCTCAATCCTTCTCGTATGAGAGGAGACCTATGTCCAGCAGTGGGACGATAAAAAGTTTGATAATGATGAAACTACCGATGTAGACTACCTAAGTACATTATTTCTCTATCCTTCCCCTTAGAATTCCATCCAAAGGGTGTCTGTAAAAGATCGCTCTTAGCGATAAGACCGCCTATTGTGTCAGCCTTTATAAAATCTACAGAGTAGTGCTGACAATACGACAATAAATTAAACATCGTGTACCTCAACACATTCTCAGTCTACCCATAAAAAATTATATAAATATATCCATTAGTTTAGTCACAGGAAATTATTTTTCATTTTTCACATTTTCTACATGATGTACATGTTGATAAGGAAGCGCTTACAGGTTAATGACCGCCGCATCCTGCGGTACTAAACTTTAATAATAATGGCGCGAAAAAGCAAGTCGATGCAGGAACTGCTGTCGCCCGCTGATCGGAGGTCATTGAACCAATATTTTAAAGGATGCTCTATTCCGTTTGTAATTTTATGCGATTTAGTTTGTTTCAAATTTTCATTTTTTTTTTATTTTTGATGCTAGGTTTTTTTTCTATGGCTCAGGATTATTTCTATGAACCAGCATGGTCTGTGTTTTCATTTATTGTCACCTCAGACCCGTCCTCCGTACGGCTTCACCAGACATCTTGCCGGAACACGACGAATCGCTTGGCGGCAAGACTTTGTCTGGTGGGTGGTAACTTCTGCCGGCAGCCGATGTTATTCTATTCTATTCTTAAATACTTCCTTCACACCGCCACCGCCTCTGGCGATCTTCACAAGCGGTTAGTATCACAGCGGAGGGTCGCAAGCGCATTCACTCGAACACCATCAAACCCGCTCCCTTTTATAAAACGCCGCGGGGTGACATACGTTCGAGATAATTGAAGCGTGTGTTACGAGAATTATAAATACAGGCTTGTGTATTCGATATTTTAATGGAGATGACAATCAGGGGCGATTTGAAGACGAATTTTATATAATAATAATAAAAAAACAACACTACCAAGTTTCTATTCATACAAATACAAATTAAAATTAATGAAAAATTATAGGTCTTACTGTTAGGTGGAGATGACAATACCAATAAATTGATCTATGCATCGGTAAAATATCATGTTAACATATTTTTCAATATTGAGTTTCTGATTATTTGATTTGGTTTCTGGTTATTTGATTTAGTGGTTATTTTTAAAGTATTGCGCCAAAGCATAATGTTCGCCAGTTAAAACCATGTTGTTGATTAATTTCAAAGAGTATAATAATAATGGGGTAAATTAATTTTGTGTCTGATTATGTTTAAAAAAAGAATCCCAACAAAATGTCTTCTTTTTTTTCTTGCTTTGAAGCAACGCATACGAATATTTGAAGGCGCGAAGCCCCTTGTACCGCGAGACCGATATTTTAAAACGTTGACAGTTTCTGATTATTTGATTTAGTGGTTATTTTTAAAGTATTGCGCCAAAGCATAAGGTTCGTCAGTTAAAACCATGTTGTTGATTAATTTTGTGTCTGATTATGGCTGAATATATTTATAAAAAGAATCCCAACAAAATGTCTTCTTTTTTTTTTCTTGCTTTATAGCGGCCTCCACACGTTAGCTGTTTGTCATAAACACCGCAAACAGCAAACAAAGTCCCAAACATCCAACACAATCACCCAACACAAACAGACATCCACATGCTTGGTGAACGTTTATTACATTCCGAATCGACAAACATGGCGGACGTCGAGCTCGTGGCAAGTATTACTTTCGGGTTGACATATTTTTATTATAAATTAAAGCAAGCGAAAAAAGGGGAAAAAAAAAGAAGAAATCGAAGACGATGGTGGAGGATTCGAATACATAAAAATCGTACATGTACAAATAATAATATTATAACTTCAAAAATAACAGAGTCAAAAAATCCCTGAAAATACCCCTAAAATTTTCAGCCCCCTAAAAAAATTCCATCTCACTAATTTACCCCTTAAATCTGAGGGGAAAACCCCAAGTTGGGAACCGTGTCATTACTGATCGCTGCCAAACGTGTGGATACCTCGCAAACTGTTTGCCAAACATTCTTTGATCTGGCAAGAAAAACCGACATCGATGCCGAACACTGCCAAACACAAACAGGCAAACAAAGACAAACACCCATCCACACGTCCGTGTTTACTGTTGGCTGTTTGTCAAGCGTGTGGAGGGCCCTTAAAGCAACGCATACGACTATTTGAAGGCGCGACGCCCCTTGTACCGCGAGGTCGTAGGCGATGGTCCACGCCTTACGCTGCCAATAGTGGGGATGGTAGAAAAACTTTTTGTGGAGTGGTATTCTTTTTGTGGCGGTGAAATGGTGCGATGATGCTGGTCATATCGCGGGTAGAACCTGGACGCAGCTGACTCTGGAGAGATTGGGATAAGAGAAGAAACAGAAAGCAGGAATGTACGTTTTCATGATAGTGTTTTTTTTAAGTCGATTAGAAAAGAAGAAAGTCTAAAGCACGTTAAGCCGTTGGTCTCGGTTGCGATACGAACATCTAATGACAGTCGTTACGGGTTGTTGGAGCCCTCAAACGTCCAACAATTGGTCTAACTCTAACTGCAATGCTTCGATATCGGTTTCGGGTTGTGGAGGTCACACGGCAGTCGTTCACGGAAAATATCGAAGTTTACCCTAAATCAGAAGCTAAAAAAGAATGGAATCCTGTACTCAGCAGTGGGTGATCGTCGGCTGTGAATAGCGGTGACGATTTTCTTTGATCATTTTGTCTATTGGATCCATCAAAGAGGCAGAATGAAAAACTATTAACATCGTATAACAAATATGTGTAGATACGGCCCTCCGTAATGGTCGTAAGACCAGTCGGTTAACTAGATACTTATCCTTTTTGGGAATACTTACATATTACAAAATAGTTCCTTGATGCTCCTGCCATCTAGTAACGAATAGAGGCTTCAAAATAAATACTTACAAAGCTGGTTAATTGTAGCGCCATCTATTGGCAAATAGCACTAACTAAAACGTTTAAGAGCTGCTTAAAACGACGCTAGATGCCGCTGTTTTCGCAACAAGTAGTCCAGGTATTCTTGATAAAATTAAAACAAAAGTCATCTTATTAAATATACAATTTATTCTTACAAAATAAGCTTACAAATTAACTATTAATTAAAAAACGGATAATTTAGAAGGCTAGTTTCTTCATGAGCAAGTACATGTGTTGGTCAACTTCAAAACCGTGTAAATTGTTAGCATCTCCTTGTAAGCGCATTAGTAGACCTCCAAATGAGACATATGCTGCTAATCGTGATGCTGGCTCCATTGCTGCTTCATCACCTTCTATCCTGTGAACAGACAGAAATTAATTAGTTTCGTGTTAGGGGTCATCCATAAAGTACGTCACACATAAAGGGGGGAGGGGGGTGTCGACAAAGTGTGACATGGTGTGACAAGGGGTGGGTGGGGTACTAAGTTTCGTGACATCACATTTCAAAATCTCTAGAGGTACTAATCGCGTAATTTGAAATATTAATTATAAACTAAAAAATATTTCCAACTCTATCTTTGGGACAATACGGTTTAAATTGTTTTGTTTACGAGTTCATACCCGCTCTAGTGACACGCGCCCGTCGCCTACGAGCCCTTTGAGTTTCTTTCTTTTTCTTTATATTCAATAGTTTATTGCTTTGTTATTGTTTCAAATATTTGATATAATGTTGATTTCATTAAAAAAAAGTACTTAATTTAAATGGAAATAAAACTAAATTTAGAAATTGCGAAACATGTGATGTTACACTAGGGAGGGGGGTTCTCGGAAATGTGAACACCTGTGACAAAGACGGGGGGGGAACAAAAAATCATGAAATTCGTGTGACGTACTTTATGGATGGCCCCTTCCTCCTCATCAACCTTTTATAGTCCCACTGCTGGGCACAGGTCTCCTCTCATACAGGGAAGGATTGAGCGTAATCACCACGCTTGCTCAATGCGGGTTGGCGATTTCAAACTTAGAGTCCAGGTTTCCTCAAGATGTGGAAGCTGTGGATGGCCCCTTATTTAACATGAATTTGATTCCGATTATCTGGACTAGTTGTTGTTTGTAGACATCCAAATAATGCAATGTATGAAGAAAGGCAGTACATACATATGTGGGCGTGAACAGTGTTAACTAGTGATTAGTGACTGTTTAACCATACATATATGATGTTTGCATGACACTTTGACATTACAATTTGAGTGTCTTCAAGGCTAGAGTGAATAGGTTCTTAATAAACTAGCGCGCTTTACGATCAATGATCGCATCACTGCTTACCATCAGACGGGATTGCG